>VUQI01045998.1:3119-13345 GCA_015106735.1 Paratilapia polleni | reverse complement strand
TGTTTTTTTATTTTTTTTTTTTTTTTTTCTTTTTTTTTTTTTTTTGCTTCTTTCATTCTTCTTATTGTTGTAGTTTACTTCTTTGCTGCTTGTATTAATTATACAATGGTCTTTAATTTAATATGACAGAAGGGTCACAGCCATGGTGAATCAAGATGGCTGCGCGAGGAGTTGCAGCGGCCCGAGGCTCTCACATTCACAGCAGGTTTTTAAAATATACATGTTCAGAAATACGGAAATTCTGTTTGGGTTTTGTTCCAGAGGATATAAAATCCTTCCCTAAATGGATTATTCGTCCACAGAAGTGCCTGGAATTGATCCGAGCTGCAAACAGACCCAGACCACAGAGATTCAGACTACCGAAGCGAGGTAAAAGGACAGGCTGCAGAGCCAGGCTGCATCAGGCAACGCACAGACCGGCCGTTCCCAGTTTACTCCTTGTCAGTGCTCACTCCCTTGTCAACAAAATGGATGAACTGAGACTCTGGTTTGTGAATAACAGATGGGACATTTTTATAACAATAATTACTGAGACATAGCTGCCTGAAAATATCCCAGATGCAGCTGTGGAGCTACAGGAACACAGTGTCTACAGAGCAGACCGCACGTCAGAGGCTGAGAAGAAAATAGGAGGAGGTGTGTGTGTTTTTGTGAGAGACAATTTTTGCACTGATGTCACTGTTAGACAATTGTTGTACAGACTTGGAGTTCTTGGCACTAGAATGCAGGCCTTTCCATCTCAGTCGTGAACATAGCGCACTGTTTGTTTTTGCTGTGTACACTTATCCACGAGCCACTGCATCATTAGCCATGAGCAGGCTGTATAATGCCATCAGTAAACAACATGACAGACTACTGGATAGTTTCATCATTTTGGCGGGGGACTTTAACCACACAAACTTAAAGCCTGTGTTACCAAAGTTCCATAAAAGCAATCACATTGGAACACGGAATGGAAAAACACTGCACCAGGTTTACACTAACTTCAAAGGTGCCTACATGGTCCGCCCAGCCCCCCACCTTGGACAGTCAGACCATTTGGCTCTGTTTTTAACACCTGCATACAAACCTCTTATCAGCAGGATAAAGACCCAGGTCAGGACAGTTCAGATCTGGTCTGAGGAGACTGAGGCAGTGCTGCAGGACTGTTTTGAGGACACAAGGTGGGAGCTCTTTGATCAGGGAGACATAGAGCAATACACCTCCACAGTACTAGACTACATCAAGTACTGTGTTGAGAACACCACCAAAACCAAACAAATCAGGGTGCCTCAAAAGCCCTTCAACAGCACTGTTCACACTCTGCTGAAAGCCAGGAACGCAGCGCTGCGATCAGGCAAGAGGGAGGTCTACATGAGATCCAGAGCAGAGCTGCAAAGAGGGATTACTGCTGCCAAAAGGAAATATAAAATGCAAATTGAACAGCATTTTAAGAACAATAACAACCGCAGCATGTGGCAGGGGACAGGACAATCTACACCCCTCACACTTGACCAATTCCCCCCAGGGAGAGAGGCAACGGATGGCACTCTACCAGTACCAGGTTAAGCAAGCACTGCTTAACATTAACGGCAGGAAGGCAATTGGTCCGGACGGGGTCTCAGGTTGTGCCCTAGAGGCATGTGCACACCAAGTTGTGGCTGTCTTCACTGGCATATTCAATAGGTCACTGAAGGAGGCTACAGTCCCCACCTGCTTGAAGGCTGCGACCATCATCCCTGTCCCGAAGCGCTCAGCAGTCACATGCTTGAATGATTATTGGCCTGTTGCACTAACACCGATAATCATGAAATGCTTTGAGAGACTGGTGATGACATACATCAAGGCCTCCATCCCCGTTGACCTGGACCGGTATCAGTTTGCCTATAAAACCAACAGATGCACGGAGGATGTCATCTCACTCCTGCTCCACACTGCCCTCATACACCTGGAGAACCCCAACACCTATGTGAGGATGTTGTTTGCTGACTTCAGCTCTGCCTTCAACACCATCAACCCAGGCAAGCTGGTTAGCAAGCTGCTGTTACTAGGTCTGAACTTCCACCTCTGTAGTTGGATTAAGGGCTTCTTCTCCAACAGACCCCAGCATGTGAGACCTCATCTCATCCAACACCATCCTCAACACTGAGCCTGGTTCCCCTCCCTGAGCCTGGTTCCTCTCCCTGAGCCTGGTTCTGCCGGAGGTTTCTTCCTGTTAAAAGGGAGTTTTTCCTTCCCACTGTTGCCAAGTGCTTGCTCATAGGGGGTCATCTGACTGTTAGGGTTTTCTGTCTATATTGTAGGGTCTTTACTCTAAAATATAAAGCGCCTTGAGGCGACTGTTGTTGTGATTTGGCGCTATATAAATAAAATTGAATTGAATTGAACACTGGCACCCCCCAAGGCTATGTTCTCAGTCCACTCTTAAATTCACTTTTCACACACGCACTTCCATTCATAACACAAATTTCATATACAAGTTTGCAGACAACACCGCCGTGGTGGGGATGATAACCAACAACAATAAGGCGGCCTACAGAGAGGAGGTCCAGGCCCTCATATCCTGGTGTCAGAACAATGACTTGCTCCTCAATACCAGCAAGACAAAGGAGTTTGTCATTGATTTCAGGAAACATAAGGATACGTCACATGGCAGTCTGGTGATCAGTGGAGAAGAGGTGGAACAGGTGGGGAGTTTCAGGAACCTGGGTGTTCATCTCTCAGAGGACCTGACATGGAGAGTGAACACCAAGGAGCTGGTGAAGAAGGCCCACCAGAGACTCTTCTTCATGCAGTCCCTAACAAAAACTGGGCTTCCACAGACTCCTCACCAACTTCTAACAGTGCACCATAGAAAGTGTCCTGAGCTATGGATGCACGGTGTGGTTCTCCAGCTGCACCTCAGAGGAGAGAAAAGACCTGCACAAAAGGTCATCGGTGCCCCTCTCCCACCCCTGGAACATATCTACTCTGCCCGGTTGAGAAACAGAGCTGAAAAGATCAGGTCTGATTGCACACACCCTGGACAATGTCTTTTTGATACCCTGCCCTCTGGCAGGCTCAGGGCCATGAGGGCACGGACAGAAAGACTGAAAAACAGCTTCTTCCTGAGGGCTGTGAAAGCTCTGATGGAAGCCTGAGTTGGACTGGCACCTTACACTCTACACTTTACTTTTTTTTTTTTTCCAAACTGCACATTGTCATAATTTGTCTGCTATTTATTTATTTATTAATAATTGCACTATCCAACTCAAACAACTTAACAATAGCCAATTTAATAGTTCCTATGTCCTTTTTATTCTTTTTATTTATTCCATATGCTGCTGTGTAAAAGACTGCCGTCACAAAGAATTTCGTTGTATGAAAATGTATAATGACAATAAAGAATCTATCTATCTATCATTTCAAGTGTGTGGTGCCTTTTTCTTGGCTTACTGTATCCATATTGTGAATTTGCATGGCATTTGTTCAGTGCTCTTGAGGGATGAGCAGAGTCACTCTTCATGTCAGCACTTTGCATTAAGCCGTTAATCACACTGCATGTGTACTGTAGTAGGAGAATAACTTGTAAACATTATTTTGGGGCAAAGTCATCAAGCAGTTTTTAATTTTTGTATTGGATTTGACTGGCAACTCTGTGCATGGAGTTTTTATGTTCCAGTGACCACTGAAAGTTATGGCCCTCTTGCCATTCATTAGTTAGAGATTTCAAAAAAGCTGGCTTCAGATTTGATCCAAGATGGCTCTAGAAACATCATCTAAAAAGCAATATGCACAATTCCCCAGTATTAATCACATCAGTTCAAAAAAAGAATCACACATCACGCACTCTACTGTAATGCCCTAAGGACCTACACTGGAGGAGTATTTCCCCTGAGCTGCTACAATGTTGAAGCCCAATAATCAGACTAAATTACCAATTTGTTTTCATGTCATTATTCAGTCAAATTTTGTAATGCTTTGTGTTTGATTTCGTATCCATAATTTGTCCTTGACATCTAAAGCTGCCTAGTGTGAATAACAAACCATAGCTGGATGCCCGTGCTGGACAAATATTGTCTTAATTTGCTTACTGCATCAAATGTTCATTATGGGTCCTAATTATTTGTCAGAAAGTTGCGATAAATATTATGGAGCTTATATGCTGTGTTACACCACATGTCTGGAATTCCTCTCTTTAAAAACAGGGGGTGAAAACCGGGGTTTACTTCCTCTGAGCTGCTGAAATGGTTTTCATTTGAAAATGTCACTGCAGGGAGAGTTGAACAGTAGTTAAAAGCAATTCAATGAACAGGAAACTAGAAGTGATTTCTTTCTGCATGAGATCTCTGAAAAGTTTGAAAGGTGAGTAGGAATGGTCATAAATAACTGCTCTGTAGGAGGAAGAGTATTTTTTTTTGTTTTAGTTAAACCTTTCCTGTGATTCTTATAAGCGTTTCAAGGATGCTGGAGGAACACTTGTTCTTGTGATATAAGATTTCAGTATGAAGCGCTGCTGTATGCATTATAGATGAGTGCTTATGTATTATACATAGAGAGATGGCCTATATAGCACAGGGAGAATGGAGACCAGTGATAATATACTGAGGCTTAAAGTGTCCTGAGGGCTGTTATAGTCCCTGATGGACTGACAAATGAAAATGAAACTTATGAACAGTAAGTGATGTAAACTTTACACTGACACAAATACTTCGTTCGGACTCAGACTTGTTGTATGCAGTTACAGACTTGGTACAACCCAAGGTGCCCTTGGTACATACCTTTGGGTTTCCCAGCTGGATGGCTTTTGCAGGCATTCAGCATGGCCTGTTTCTTCTGGACCTCTGTGAGAGTGAACCCTGACAAGGGAAAACAAAAAAGAAAGCTTTACTCATTAAGACACTAGGGCACTGAAACAGACAGCATTCAAAGAAGCTGACTCGAAATGGAAATCATGTGCCTGCCTGTGTCTTTGACAAAATTAATTAAAAATGGTTCAATAACTGCCGTCCTGTGGGCCCAGAGCTGGGAGTTGTGGCTGCCGTTTTGTGGCGTCTGTGGGTCTGCCCTGGTCGGCGGTGGTGGGGGAGTTTGGTGGGTGCTACCTTGAAGTCTTGGGGTGTGGGGTCTGGGGTGCTTGCAGCGGTGGGTGCCGGCCCTGGGCTGGGTGGCCGGCCTCTTCGGCGCGGGTCTGGGAGTGGTGTCTGGCGCCTTGGCGCCTGTGAGCCGCCCGTCTCCTGGGTGGGCCTCCCCCCTGCGCGGGGTTGGTCTGTGCCCCCTATGGCACGCCACCATGTGGGGTGGGTTGGTGCCGCGTCTGGTTGTCTGGTCTGCGCTTCGGGGATTCTGGGGTGCCCGCGGGCCCCTTGGGAGGAGGGGGCGTTCAGGTGAGGGAGAGGCTTTATTCAGTAGTGGGGTAGTTTGGGTGGGTTGGGGGTGGCGTGTCCCGGACTCAGGCCAGTTTGTCTTGCATTTTTTTGGTGTCTGTTGTAGAATGAATGGGTGACTAGTGTTGGGCTGCCCTCTGTGGCTTGGGGGGGGTGGGTGCTGGCCTTGGGCGCAGCAGTGCTCCGGGGTGCTGTTGCCACAGGCCCCTGGTCTGCCTTTCCCTGCCCTGCGGTGGGGTGTGGGAAACCGGGTGACATATAGGCTACAGCGAGCGCGAACTGTCCCCCGCAATTTTAATAGCACTCCAGTTTTCATACAGACATACTCAAACCCTTACACCTTATACACTCACATACACCAACACATGCATCCAACATCACATCTTACACCAAAGGATTTTAAAATCAGCTACCCAGAGGATCACTGGTTTGACTCCAGAAATATTTTTGCCTTCTGATGACCTAACAGATTGGCAGATAATATGGGAAAACTTTCAGGACATGCATGAACATGAACTGTGCATACGTCTCACCTGTCTCACGGTCTTGCTGGACCTGCCTCCTCTCATCTGCAAAGGCTCGGAGCCAGCGCTCTTTCTGCTCAGGCTTCTTGGCACACAGGAGGTGGACCTCGTCACCAGCCAGCGACCGCAGCTTCAGAGCATTTTTCACACTGATGTTGAAGTCCTTCTCCTTACCATCCTCCAGGTCTATTACCTCCATGTGGTCCATATCCATCCGGCCCTTGTAGTAAAGCATGTCTCGGCGCAGGAGGTCCTGCAAAAATAGGAACAGCAGATTTAAACAAGAATTCTTTTGAAGAGCACAAAAAGTAAACAGACAATATGGCTTACTGCTTAGTTTATTTTTGGCACTGTGAGTCTTTGTTTCATAGCAACAATTAAAGGGGAAACAGAAAATATAAGGGAATGACAAGCAAGTGGTCAAGCCAACCAGGAGTCGAACCAGGGGCTTGCTGTTTAAGCACCCTCTGTCTATGCGCCCAAACAACTTGGCTTCCAAGGTAACACTTGCTTGGTTAAATATACACTGCACTGCAAATATACACTTGATCATCACAGTATAACATAAAGTCAGTTAAACTTCAGGGATATCAATCTGTCTGGTTAGGAAGTATAAACCTTTGTGAATCCATTTCATCTGCTTTGGTGCAAATGAAGGTGACAGGTGCACTGGAAAGGCAACAACAAGACAGCCCCCAAAAAGGGAATGGTTTTGCAGGTGGTGGCTACAGGTCATTGCCCTCTCTTTATCCCTCTTTACTGATTTTTCTCTGGTTTTGGCTTTTGTTAGAATCCTTGTTATTGCTGGTAGTATGATGTGGTACCTGCAGCCCATTCAGGTTGCACAGTTAGTCCAGCTCTTCCATACATGTCGTCACAAGGTTTGCTGTGTCTTCCAGCACAGTCTCAAGAGTGTGGAGGAGATACCTGGAGATGGGCCATTACACATGGAGGGCTAGACAGGGCCATAGATGGGCACCAACCCGGCAGCAGGACCGGTATCTGCTCCTTGTGCTTGGAGGAACAGGAGGAGCACTGCCAAAGCCCTACAAAATGACCTCCAGTGGGCTACTCATGTGCATATTTCTGACCTGTCAGAAACAAACTTATGAAGGTGGTATGAGGGCCCAACGTCCCTGAGTGGGAGCTCAACTGGGGTTCAGCAGAGAATACCAAAACTGGCAGATCCACCAGTGGTGCCAGTACTCTTCACAGATCAGAGCAAGTTCACATTGAGCACATGTGACATGCATGAAAGACTATGGAGACACCGTGGTGAATGTTTTGCTGCAACAACATCTGTGAAGAGAATGGGGCACCAGTGATGGACCTACCAGTTGTGTTATTCTCTGGCAAATGCCAATCAATCTACATGGTGAAGCTGTCAGCATAGGTCCCACTAAAGGATGTCAGCCTCTCATGCCATCCTCATGCAGTCTGTTTATGGCAGTTTGGTCAGAACATGCACCTGGCTAGCCTGCTGAAGGTCATTTTGTAGGGTTCTGGCAGTGTTCCTTAAGTTCCTACTTGGACAAAGGAGCAGATACCAGTCCTGCTGCTGGGTTAATGCCCCTCTATGGCCTTGTTCATTTGTCTTTATGTAATGTCCTGTCTCCTGGTCTCTCCTCCACACTCTTGAGACCGTGTTGTGAGACATAGCAAACCTTCTTGTAACGGCACATATGGATGTACCATCCTGGAGGAGCTGGAGGACTACCCGTGCAACCTGAATGGGCTGCAGGTACCATCTTATCTCAGCAGTGACACTATCAATGACAAGGACACTAGCAAAAAGCAAAACTAGAGAAAAATCAGTCAGGAGGGATAAGGAGAGAGCAATGGTCTGAGGCCAACACCTGCAAAACCATTACCTTTTTAGGGTTTGTATTATTGTTGCCTCTCCAGTGTACCTGTCGTCACTTTCATTTGCACCAAAGCAGGTGAAATTGATTCATAAAAGTTTATGCTTCCTAACTGGACAGATTGATATCACTGAAGTTCTCCTGACTCTGTATTGTACTGTGAAGATCAAGTGTACCCTTTATTTGCTTGAGAGTGCATTTTGCACAACATACACAGATGAGCCAAAACAATTAGATCGTTGATCTTGAAATAATAGCATGAGCCTCATTCACCGATGTGTTCGCACAAATGTTCTTACCCCGCACACAAAATAAGTGAACATGCATACTTACCATCAGATTCATGAAATGTGTGTACCACCTAATTTTGTTCTTACCACTCTACATATTTTAGTCAATCCAAATAATTCTGAATTCATAGATGGGTACTCACCATCTGTAATCTGCATGCTGCCACGCTCCCATTTCTCTATATAAGATTACACATTTATCTTGAGGTGAAGCGTGGAGAAAACAATGAAGCTAAGAGACAAGCCTGACCACTGAAACAGAATTTCACAACTAAAAAAAGTGAAACAGTAGCGCACCTTTCCTAAATGTTTCCTTGAGAGTGATGATGCTTTAAAAAATTAAAAAAGAAAAAAAAAGAAGGAAGGAAGTGCAGGATAAGAACCAGCTAATCTGTCATATCGGGAAGAGAGGCTCACTGCAGTGTTATGTTTAATAAGTCACTTCCTGTTATATTTTGAATCTTTTTGTTATGCACATTAGTTCATTTTATTTCAAGCCTTGGTTTTTTTTCTCCCCCTTTTTGCATCATGCCTGTATTCATTCAGTTAATTATCTACCTCCCCATATAGTATACCACCAGTTTTTCTCCTTCAATTGACCAGATTGTCTTCTTCTCGTCTTAGTCAAGAACTCAGGCGTAATGGAGTGCAGTATTGTAGTAATGCAGTATTTATTCACATCTGGAATAAAAATTAAGCCTATAGGCTTAATATGTTAGTATGTATTTTTATATTTCTGATACACAACCATAAGCAACCATTTATTTTTACATATACGCTGACATCCCTTTAGATGATTCTTGTCACACGCTATTATCAATACTTAAATGGACTGGTACTTATATGGTGCTTTTCTACTCAGTTTGAGTACTCGAAGTGCTCTATACTACATGCCACATTCACCTGTACATTTATACTGTGCTTTTATCTGCACTTAAGTGCTTAGCGCACACGCGCGCATCGGGGGCAATCTGTTGCCCAAGGATTCTTCGGCGTGCAGACTAGGGGAGCCAGGGATCGAACCACTGACTTTCCGATTAGCAGACGACCCATTCTACCTCTTGAGCCACAGCCGCCCCATTCTTAACAACAATTAAATTAAAGGGGCACCTTTTTGCAGTACACCATCTGATGGTCAAAAAGGAAAAACATTCTCTGTTGACTCTTAGCCTGAGGCAGGGACAACTTGGTCAGCTCCCCCGAAAAGATGAGCTCAGAGCTTCTGCTGAGGACATCTTCACCCTGCAAGGACCAAAGAACACACACACACAGCTGTTAGGTGTTAGACATGCTGCAGTTAGTAATATGTGGTAGGAAGTGAAAGAGCAATTTCAGAACAAAGATGCTTCATTCCACACCTCCCAGTCTTCTATGGAGCTCTGCCACTGAGCAATCTTGTCGATGTTCTCAAGACGCCGTTTTCTCTCGTTTATAAGTCTGGCCACATTCTTCATGGCATTTAAAGCTGCCTCCACATCTTTGTAGTCTCTAAAGTTCAAAGAGTGACATGCATTTGGATTGTGAAGGATATAATTGTGGTCAAAAAAATTCCATGATTTAATAATGAACACTGTTTTGTGTGTATATTTTGTGTGTATCAAAAGTACATCCCCTGTGCCACAGAACTCCAGAGTTATCTATAGACAATTAAAAGAATGCTAAAATGAGTTGCTGAACAGGGTGTCAAGTTACAGTTGCAGCATAGTACAATTTCTGATGATCTGTCAGAAAACGTGAGTTTCTGATGTTTAAATCTGACAAAAATGATGATGACAACTAAATATACAGTGACCTAACCCTGCTTTAAACTTCTCCACAACTACATCCCTGACCTGTCTGGTGTGTTCCTTGGTCTTCATGATGCTGTTTGTTCACTAATGTTCTCTAACAAACCTCTGTTCCACAGAACAACTATTAGTCGTGCACTCCACAAATCTGGCTTTTATGGAAGAGTGGCAAGAAGAAAGCCATTGTTGAATGAAATCCATAAGAAGTCCCGTTTGCAGTTTGCTACAAGCCATGTAGGGGACACAGCAAACACGTGGAAGAAGGTGCTCTGGTCAGATGAGACCAAAATGGAAATTTTGGCCTACATGCAAAATGCTATGTGTGGCAGAAACCTAACACTGCATATCAACCTGAACACACCATTCCCACCGGGAAACATGGTGGTGGCAGCATCATGCTGTGGGGATGATTTTCTTC
>VUQI01045956.1:35022-47401 GCA_015106735.1 Paratilapia polleni | reverse complement strand
ACTGCATTGTGCCAAGTGTAAAGTTTGGTGGAGGGGGGATTATGGTGTGGGGTTGTTTTTCAGGAGTTGGGCTCGGCCCCTTAGTTCCAGTGAAAGGAACTCTTAATGCTTCAGCATACCAAGACATTTTGGACAATTTCATGCTCCCAACTTTGTGGGAACAGTTTGGGGATGGCCCCTTCCTGTTCCAACATGACTGCGCACCAGTGCACAAAGCAAGGTCCATAAAGACATGAATGAGCGAGTTTGGTGTGGAAGAACTTGACTGGCTTGCACAGAGTCCTGACCTCAACCCGATAGAACACCTTTGGGATGAATTAGAGCGGAGACTGCGAGCCAGGCCTTCTCGTCCAACATCAGTGTCTGACCTCACAAATGCACTTCTGGAAGAATGGTCAAAAATTCCCATAAACACACTCCTAAACCTTGTGGAAAGACTTCCCAGAAGAGTTGAAGCTGTTATAGCTGCAAAGGGTGGGCCGACATCATATTAAACCCTACGGATTAAGAATGGGATGTCACTCAAGTTCATATGCGTGTGAAGGCAGACGGGCGAATACTTTTGGCAATATAATGCAAGTAATCCTCTTAAACAGAACTTGATATAGATGAGGTCACATGCTATGTGCTGCTGGTTAAGTGGTAAAAGGAGCAAAAAATGGAGAGAAAAAAAAATAAAATCAAAGCAACTGGGAATCATTAAGCTGCTGCTATTAGTGTCTCCCAAAGGAACCCATCTAATAAGGATGTCCCTTGTCTGTGAAAAAGATACAATTCTTGATTTGTTTTTTCATCAATTATTTTTACCAATATTTGTCAAACAGAGAGGACAACTCGTTAGGACAAACCTTCTCAGCCTTGTACGCACACAGACACACACTTGGGGGCAGGACTGTTATACACAGACCTGTTTCTCAATCATCATCCTCACACTGTTTTAAAGCTTATTTCTAAGAACCTAAAATGCATGTAATAAAGTAGCTGGGCTGGCTTACATAACTACTCAGAAAAAAGGTGTCAACAAGTATAAAAATGAATTAGAGAGACAAAAAATAAAGATGTGAAAACAAGAAGGGAAATTACCTCAAATTAAGAGGCCAGACACATACTATAATTAATAAAGAGGGACTTTTACTGTACATGGACTATAATTATCTTCAACTGCCCAACTGCTCTTCAGAAATATTGTTTTGCATAGCTCAGTCCAGATGGGTACTTGTTGTGAACTAGTCACAAAGTGAAAACTTGTTGAGACTTGATTTTCTCTCTGGTGTAATGAAGACCTCTGGAGGTTTAACTATGCTTATGCAGGATGAGCATGCATACTGCGGAGAAAAAAAAGCCTCATAAATACACTGAATCTGCAGTCTGCATGTACACTTCTCACCTCCTGTGCGGCCAAGACCAACCTGCACTGCGGGGTGCAGGCTGCCCTCATTGTTGAGAAGGTGAGGCAGATGGTGGTAGATATTTGGCACCTGAAGAGGTTTCCTGTTTGCTAGCTCCTTCAGGAGTTTTTGTGTCTCATCTGAAAGCAGGCACAGAGAAACAAGTTAGGTGGAGTAAGTTGGGTGGAGCCCTTCTCTCATTTTCATCAAATGATTTAGGTAGTGAAAATTATGAGGGCATGGCCTAACTGTTAAGGAGTACACCACATAACCACAACATTCTTGATGGGAGACTTTTGTTACATGTCATCCCCCCTCCTTCTGCCCTCGTTTCCTATCTCACTCGACTGTCAAATGAGATAAATGAAATTTAACTGAAATAAAAACGACTTTTGAGGCACCAATTGTTGACACTTAAGAGTGCTCTGGTAGCACAGCATGGTGATGTGAGGTTTTAACTACAGAATTATTGAAATAAATATTTAACTATAAACACCAGCTAAATGACTAACACACAAAGTCAAAGCTTTATCTGAGAATCTGAATACTTAATAAGCTGCAGGGCTCTGACCATGAATGAGTATTACTGATTAGAAAAGTATTACTAATATTAAATAGTATACGTTAATCCTGGCATTTATCTTATTTATTGTACCACGAAAGTCCACAGCAACAATTAGTAAAAAAAAGAATATTTAAATCAAGTTTCTACATTTTAATTTTATGTGTATGATTCATGCCGAGGTTAAAATCAAAATGTTAAAAAAACAAATGCATGACAGCAGACACAAAAATAACCTCAACTAACAGATTTTTTTCAGTGACCTCAACAGCATATCTTTGCCATTACAATCATTTTAATGACTGATAATGTGCAACATAAGCTTTATATCCTCAAAACAAATTTTTGGTTTGGATTACTGATGAAATAAAATGTGATTACATATTTTTGTGTCACTGGTGTGTTTCACCCACCAAGATTTTATAACCCACCCGATTGTTTCGAGGGTTGAGTCAGTCTTGCCCATCGGAAAATGAAAATCACTGTTCCTTTTTGTTTTTTAACAAATGAACTGCTTCTTAGAAAAGATATAGCCTGAGCTCAGAATGTTTAGCTTGTTACACCCAGTTTCCATTTTTAGCCTGGCATTGCGTTTAGTGTAACAGTCATCTGTTGGGGAGGAAATTCAGTTTCCCCAAAACTCTCACAGGAAACCAACATATGCCCCTGAATCTAATGTCATTTAAGGCTGACACTGATGCGAAGCCATGCCAACAAGTAGGTTTTGCTGGGGCTTTAAGAGTGAAGTGGAGCTAACATTTAAAAAAGTAATGATAATTTTTTTTTTTTTTCTTTTCAGTCATCATGCATCAGGGGTACCTAAAACAAGCAAGCACTGGCATTTAAAATATATCTGAACCAGCATTGTAAGTTAACAATACTGGCTTGTTTAACATTAGTGGTGCTCAATGGAGAACTTGTTTTTTTTAATTCCTAATTTTATTTTAGGAAGCTAGTCTGAAGAGTGGAGGCATTAAAAAGTCTAGCCAGGCAAAGAAAAGTATTTTCCCCACACCATTTTCCCTGAATAAAATTTAGTCTTCTTTATAACCCTACATGTCTAGAGAGTAATACATGTCTAATAGCTAGCAAAAAAAAAAAATTAATTAAAAAAAAAAATGTTTTAAGTTTAATCTAATCAATACGAAATGCAGAGCCGATGAAAAAGGAATGGGTGATTAGAATTTTGCAAATTTCACAGACTAACGCTTTAATGTTTGTTGCACACAAATGACTGAACGCTCAGCTGGAAGTTTACGAGTAAAACAATTATCTCTGTTTGCACGTGTCACTTACCTGAGAAGTTTGTGAGGGCATCTTTGCTGCTGTTAGTTTCAGCAATGGCACGCCTGAACTGTTCGAGAATGTTGTTGAGTTCGGACGAACGCTGCAGCGTCCTGTGCTCTGCCACACGAAGGCGCTCTTTCAAAGCATGGAACTCCCGTTGGTATGCTATCAGCTTCTCTATAGGAAGAAAAAACAGAAAAGACAAAAAATGATGACCATATGCACAAATGTAATTCATTTTCCACTGAATTAATCACTGGTCATCAAGTTATTTTCCAAGAAAGGGTTCGTGTGATGAGGGTGTGATAAATCCAGTGCATTTAAAAAAAAAAAAAACATATTTGTGTGGATCATGGCTGCAATCCCCCTAGGAAGAAATTAAATGTGCTATATTGTACATATTAACTACACATTAACTTGAGGACGTAGTAAAACTTTTGTAGGTCAGTTTATTAATGCTAACTGTACATAGAGTGCACTCATTTGTGTGGTTACAGACATAATACCTTTGGGTTGACCAGCACAGACAGACATAATCTGACAATTTCTGAATTGGTTTACTGAACAAGTTTGGAGGTGGGTGCATTGCTCTACAGCACTTCAGAACAAGCTTCAAGAGGGAAGGAAAAAAGCCACTTTTTCAACTTCCCAAACAAAAATTTCTTTAATTGTACGTGAACTGAAAGAACTTGTAACAGATCCAAGTTTTCAAATCTCTGACCACTGCAGCACTATGTCATTATTCAGTTGAAAATGACAGTCATGTCCAACAATTTATTGGAAATACCCCATGTTTAATAAGGAATGACTCAAAGTTTAGAGGTAATTTGCTGTGAAAAACTGAGTAAAACTGTCTTTTAATCTTTCATCAGGAGGCAGAAGTTGAGTGTTGTGTTGGAGTTTGAAACAAGAAGCTGTGAAGAAAAAGGGAACGCTGTGGTCTGTAAAAATTCCTAATACAACACTGAGACAACCTCGCTTTACTTTTTTTCATGTTTGTTTAGTATAGTAGGGAGTTTTAAACCAGTAGCTGTGTTCATCTGATCCAAACCTCTGGTATACTTCAGATTCACAGAGTTCTTACAAATGAAGTATGTATAACATGATGTAATGCAGACTGTCTTGGTGATGTCACCTTGCATTAACAGCAAACAACAAGCAGGACCCATGTATGGAAATCAAATTTTGGTGACTGACACCAGGACAGTCTGCATTTCAAGGCTTATTATTTTCCAGTGGCTGTTCTGGTTTGGATAATAATGTCAATAAATACATTTTTTACATTAACATCTCTCATACAGATCGATTATCAGATCGCTTCTTGAGCCGCCCACAAAGAGCAGATTAATTTAAAAGAGTTTAGGTTTGAATTCTCTATTCCAGTCTCTGATCTTCCTCTTCTGGTAGATTTCAACAAAAAACAAAACCCACTGCCTTTATCTTCCCCTTTCCATCACACGCTCTGACTGAGCTATTGTCCATCCACTCTGCCCTGGCTACTCTTTTGCACAGAACCATATTGTTTCTCCTGAATGTTGATCTCTAAGACACACAGAGAGATGCTGTCATTTGGTCCAATACTCCTGAATAGGGCAGCTTCGAACTAAAACAAGACTTTCATCTTCACATCAGTCCTTTGATAGTAGGACTCCAGGTCTGCTGAGGTGAAACCACACCTGTAATCCCACAGTGCAAAGACAGAAGACACACTGAACACCCCAGCAATAGGAACAAGGCGTAGATATGGTTTCTATCCATGCACAGATGTATTAGGTGGTAAAAGTGGGGTTTTTTGGAAGTGCATTACCTGAGCAGTGTGTTAATGCAGAAGTATGCTTGACGGTTTCCACAACTCTCTCAACATTTCAGTTAAGTGTCTCTTTCAAAATACTCTCATTACTGTTAAAGAAAGTTTGGCCCCGACTTCCACACAAAAATGTTACCTGATCTACAGAAAGGACTTTAACTTTTTTACCAATCAAATGGCCTACAAGGTGAATGGTCAACGTATTTCACTGGTCCACAGCCTCAGGATAAAGGATGGGTACACAAGATGCATTAAGTAATTAGACCTACCTGAGGTCTGGAGTACATCTATAAAATCTCATTATTTCTCTCTAGCATCATGAGTAGCAGGGGAGGGCTAAGCTCTGCCTGAGAGCTGGATAATATCTCCTTTTTCTGTTCGCATCCAACCTCTTTTCTTAACATTGTCTTATTCCTGCCCCCTCATTTATTGCCATTTTCATATATCTTTTAGAGGCCTTCATACTGCATGTTTCATTCTTGCATACACTTGTCTGTGTCATCCCTCTATCTTGGTTTCCATAGACATCACTCTCCTGTGAGATACTGTCTTGATGTGACATCCTTGATTCCTTTGCTCGGTTTATATTATTTATTAATGAGAAATGTGGGAGGAATCGGGGGCGGATGTAAAATGGACAACTAGTCTTTAAAACAAACAGACTCAAGCCCTCACACTGACAGACAAGCACACATACACACAAAAAAGATTAGCGATTGCTAATAAAATCCTTATCAAATTTAGTGCATTAGAATTATTTAAAAACAAAAACAGTTGCAATAAATTTCACATTTCTTAGCAGAACTGACAGCCCTGCAAATTTCTGCAGCCATGTTTTGTGATGAGTTAAGTATCAAACTGTTAAAGAGCAATAATAATAAACACATGAACCAAATTTGTGGAATGTTTTTAACCAAGAAAGCAGAATATACTGTAGGTTCTATGAACTACAGTTTAATGAATGAATACCTATGAGACGTATCCTTAATAATCAGTTGTTACATTAAGCCTGCAGTTCATTATATCTCTTTTTGGAAAACTCAAAGCTCTCTTTTGTAAACAAAGTTTAAAAGCACTTAGTGATTCACAGTCATGACATGACTGCAGTTGTATGTGTCACTGTGGTTACTCATCTTGACATCAGTAAATTGAGCATCTGTGGACTGAATACATGAGAGTCTAAGCTTGGCTCCACAGATCTTCAAACGACCAACTTCTGAACTTCTCAGTTTAACTTAGGGCAAGGATGATCTTAGTGCTGAGAAAGACTTTACAAAAACCCATCCCTGAACTCACCACAGTGTTTAGAGCTTTATCAGTCAATCTATTAGGTCATCAAAAGCCCTCACAATGATCCTGTCCTTGACCTTGTTCTCCCTTGCTGATGCATGCTGCTGACAGCGAATTCATGAGTGCTGATGAAGAACTGTGCAGTTTAAGTCCACATGAGTAAGAGAACTGCAGTGCATTATATGCAGATGTCGCCATTACAGCACATTTTCACTGTGAAATACACAGCAGCCCATTGTAAAAGTTAATCACACAAATGATGTATAAAGGAATAATCAAGAAATCCATACATAGGGTATACTCTGGCCAAAATGCTGTGACAATAAAAGGAGCTTTTGAAACTGGGAAATTGACTCAGTGAAATACTGTCGTGCTTTTATGAAAAAGTTGTGATTCACTCTTCTTGAATTACAAGCTCAGCTAAATTTTACTGGAGGATGATTCTACACCAGCTGTTAAGAGGAAATTGCGTTTAAAGGGTAATTTAACACAATTACATGTGTGTGCATACAGACACCCACACACACATACACACAAATATTCCACTATAGCCATGGTTGGGTTTTATTTGCTGCAGATTAGAGATATAACCCTTTGGGATTTCTCATCTTCTCAATACAATGTCAAAAAATTTACCCAATTGTGGGGCTTAGTGAAAGAAAAAACATACATTTGAATATTTCTACAACAATGTGCCCTCACAAAAACAACATCCCTGCTACTAATCTTCAAACCTAAGCCATTTCCACACAGGTACTGACGCCATTTCCACACCCATATTGACAATCCAAACTTTTCTAGGACTTACCCGACAGGTGTGCATGTGAGATTGGATATTTAATGGTATATAACATTGCCAGCTCCCTAATACAATAACTGTGTGATGACAGATTGAGCTGATGTGTGAATAGCACAGCTAATAGTTAGGTACATCTAGCCCTAGCGAGTAGGTGACATGTGCTGCCTCCAACATGCTCTATCCAGGCAGCTTCCTGGTCTAAACAGCATGGAGTACTGCCAGTATTGTGAACATGTCTGGACTTGTCCAAAATTGCGAAAATGGCTCCATCCATCAACCATTTGCATTGGAACTACTTCCTACAAAAGAATAGTTCCCCTGAAAGTGGTCTCATTATAACTAATATGAACTTACCTGGATAGAATGCAAGCAACATACCAACCCCACAGAGCAGTGTACAATTACAGGAACCTGGATATGCCACAAAACCACATTTTCTCTACAGACTGCTAATTTACCTCAAAAGCGCTTCAGCTTTAATTCATATTTTGCTATACAACCAAGAACCCTAACAAATTGAGAAGTCTTTAAACTTGTTTGGATTGCGAAAAGCATGTCCACATGCATTATGCATGTATGAAGCCCCCAAAGTGGTGCACCTGCCAGCCATGTGGGTCTACACTGCAGCTGCTGTGTGCAAGACAATGGATTTAACCAGACTTAAAAAGGGTAGAAAACACATTGTGTACGGTTTCATATCAGACTAGATGTTTATACTGATAAACTAATATTGGCCAACATAGCAGCTCTACTTTTAGCATAACAAAAAGAAGATGTTAACAAGATCAAAAACATGATTTTAAGGCAAATAAATGGCATGTTTTTCAATTCCCAGGTCAGTGACCTGACCTAAATCCAGTTACCTACAGAAGACTAACTCAACGACAGAAAGAGCCACAAACAAGCAGTAACTGAAGGTGGCTAAAACAAAAGGCCTGGCAAAACCTCTCAAGGGAGGAAACCTGGCATCTGGTGATTTCCATGGGTTTAAGATTTCAGTCAACAGTAAAGGATTTACATAAAAGTATTAAAACCAAGCCTTCTACTAATAATCATGTTAGTATGAGGACTCGAGGACAATGTAAAAAAAACTTCTGCAGTTTCTAAACAGTTAATGCAGTATTTTTGTTAAACCCCTTGAAAAAAAGCTGACACTCTTTGAATCACATTTTGGTTGCTTTACTTCAGATCCACTGAGGTGGTGTACAGAGACAAGATTACTAAACATTGTGTCTTTGTTCAAACACTTATTGACCTGGCTGTTAGCACAACACAGAAGTTATTTTGTTTTGACAACATTCATATGAAGCATCATCTGTGAGGTGCTGATCTGTTCTGTCTTCATATATACCATGGAAATAAAGGACCAAATCAGCATTACCTTTAAGTGATACTAATTAATACCAGTTAAAACCTTTTTTTGATTAAGCAGTTTGAGTACCTATACATCCTACAACATTTATCTTCACAGAGAAAAAGCAAGGACAACACACAAATAATACTGCACACACACAGAGTTGTAGTATTGATTTTTGGCAGTATTTTTCTGACAAGAACTGCAAGTTGAGCCATGAGTAGGCAAGTGATACTCCCTTAACAGTTCCCTGTAGTTTGAAGACACAAAGAAGGCACAGCTTTATCCCATTTGGGTGTGTGTTTTTTTTTTTTTTGTTGTTGTTTTTTTTAAATACCACAGCCCATTTCACCTCACTGTTCAATTAAGTAAAAGGTTGTAATGAATTAGTAGCTGAAAAAGTAAGGCAAATGTTTGCCCCCCTTGGCAACTTTCCCACCCAGATTCTTAATTTTGCTTCCTCACCATGGGCTCATTGTTTCTCCTGACCTCCACCCACTGTTCTCCCTCTATTGTGCTGTAAGTTATGTCGAACTCCCGCAACCAGCCGTGTCTCTTAATGGAAGATCGTACTGTCTGACAGTACTTAACTGAGAGCATGGCCTCTCTCGGCTTACTTCCACTCCTCTGGCTCCTCTTGGCTGCTATAAGGCTACGTTCAGCCAAGGCTAGCGCTCTTTTTTGGAAACTCCACTCTCAGAGATGTGTCCAATCAATTGTTTAATGATATCCAATGAGACTTGGTGCTTCGAGTCCATTAAAAGCTATTTTGGGGCTCAAAGAATTTGTTGATAAACAGATTAGTTGACTGACAGAAAATACTCTGCTATCTAATTGATTCATTTTTTTCAAGCAAAAAATACCAAATATTTACTGATTCCTCTTCTCAAATTAAGAACTGAAAATGGGAAAGGTGTTCTGGTATTCCCAGATTTAAAAGATTAAATTATTTACCAATAATCAAGGACTATAGGGTGAAGTGGAAAGATATCAAGATGACTGTAGCAGATACTGCAGTCCCTAATATTAAGCTACAATATTCAAAAGATCCTATAGGTTATCACATATTCTATATTTTACTAGATCTAAATTGATCACTACAAACTAGAAAAGGGAGTAAAACTCTTGAACTGGTTTACCCATGATGATCGATTCAAACCAAGTTTGTGAGGGTGAACTGAACACTGAAATTACAACAGCAGAATGGCTCAACATGTACGAAACAACGCAGCAAATTCAAGGTCAAGGGAAGAGCTTAGATGGAAATATCTGACTACTTAACTAAACTTGACTAAAGAGTCAACAAACCTGCTCACATCATGAATACTGTTCAGAGAACAGCCAAGCAAATCACAAACACATTTTGGAAAACATGCATGTTATAGTTAAGGACAATCAGAGACATGCAATACCTAAAGAATGCAAAGTTAAGTAGCTCAGACCTATACAAGCTTATGTTATAACAGTGAGAGATATTTAACACAGATATATTTTGTTAAAAGCCAGAAGGTAGTGTGTTTATTTTCTGTGCTTTGTTGCCTTTTTTGCCAGTGTGGTTGAAAAAAAAAATCCTAATTTCATTTGCAAAATATTTTAGTTGTATGCTCAAGCAAAAAAAAAAAAACCCAATAAACATTAAAGTTTCAAAAAAATTTGAAAAAGCATCCTACTGTTTCTCTGCCATGTCAGCACTCTCTGCCTTTCTCTGCATTATAAAGCCCACCTCAGGCTTTTCTCTCCTCTCTCTTTTAAGATTTGGTCTTTATACTCTTCTTCCTTCCAGGCTACTTTTGTCGGGCAGACTGCCCTACCTCACAGCGTGCAAAACCCAAATATGAACACACCACACACCAAAAGAACCAAAACAGCCAAAGAACCAAAATATGCAAGCCACATCCTCTCCTATTCAAACTAATAAACTATATAGCTAGCCTTACACCTTACAGAATCTGCCTACTTATTTATCTCCTTTACTGCAATAGCATGAGCTATTTTTGGCCCATTGTGTTTGGACTGATGTCATGAAGCCTTTAAACAAAGAGGAAGGGAGAGGTATATGCTAAAAGGAAGGCAAGGAGGAAGCAACATCTGCAAAAGGGAATTGTGTTTTGTGCTTGATAATCGTTAACTGAGCAAATCTGTTGAAACTGTAAGCGCAGGGCTCTCACTATCCATGTCTCAAAATCACAGACGAAGTCCTAATATGGTGCTCCCACAAACAGTTGCAACAAAAACTGTGACTTCTCATAAAACATCTGCAACATGTCATTTTTGTAACTTAAGTGAAAATAGAAATTCAAACTAAATGCCAAAGTAGTGCGCAATTTCTTTTTCCAGTAAAAGAAAAAAAAACCCAAGACAATCCTGTTTGCTCACACTGATGCCAGTACCAATCTTTTGGATTTATGTAACAGCATGGTACAGGTTATCCAACAATATTACCAAAATATCAGTCGCACTTAACTAGTGTGCGACATAAAAAAGGGTGGGAAGTCATAACTTACAAAGGACTTAAAGGACAAAGGACTCAACTTATCTGTGATTTTATTCCAACTGTGTAGCCAAGAAACTCAACATCCTTCGAAGTGAACAACAGTGATATCAGATCATACTGTAAGTTGGCGCTAAAAGTTCCTCATACCATGTCTTAACTGGAAGAGACTGCTGTCTAATACTAAAAGAATGAATTATGGGAATGAACTACAGGAATAAACTCCCAAAAAAACCGAAGATGGAGACACTAATTTTTTCCCTCCAAAGAAGTACATAATGAATAAATGTATCAGTCCTTAATAAAAGAGATACGTGGAGATATTCCGAGCAAAATGAATTAATTTTTTTTTTTTTAATTAAAAAAGGATTTTAATTATTTCTACTTCAAACAGTATTTAAAACTGCATTAAACTGTATAAACACTGTATAAAATGTAGAGTTCCTGAATATAAAGGCCAACTACCTGACTGACTACGCCTGAAGAAAAAAAAAAAAACCCTAAATGAAAAAACATTTTTTAGAGCAACACGCGGGGCATAACGCAGTGATGATATTATGCCATTTTCCCCCACACATAAGGTTGCCGACAAACAAGGTTAATGTGTGTGTACTTTATCTTGAGAAACGCATAGATTGCAGATGGTATCAAGTTCTTTTTATTACTGCTGTGAAAGGAAATGACCTTATCTGCTATCCCTAATCATTTATATTTTCTTTCCACTCTGTACATTATTATTTATTTGATAAAAGAAAACAAGAGGTCGTAAAGGTCAATGCTCTGCTAATTGTAACTAGCAACATCATTGTGAGGAAACACATTTACAGACTCACTGCATTTAAAAACATGGATACTTGTTTCCTTGTTGCCACCAATATCATATTCACAAAAGAGAGTACTGCACTATACTGTTCAAGCAAGTTTATGGCCCAACTCAAAGCTCAATATTGTTATTCACCTTTATCCTGCTTGTTATCATTTTTATGGTCTACTCGAGATCTAACCAAAGAGATACCAGAGAGCAGTCTCTCACTAGGGAATGAAGGAGACTCTGACAGAGAAGTACACATTCTGGAGAGTCATTCAAAGTAGAGTGTTTGGACAGCTGACTGGCACAGCCCTCATTCACAGCAGTCAAGTGACCAGAAACAAGACAGGCTGTCAGAAGCAAAGGTTTAGGCAAATAAATAAATAAAATAAAATAAAATAAAATAAAATAAAATAAAATTCAAAACTTAATTCAAGATTATCTTTCTACCCCAATAGCCCCACAAAGAAAAACACAATTTTTTAAGCTACAAATTATTTACACAACCCAGTCATGAGTCTCTACTGAAAAAAAAAAAAAAAAAAAATAAAAAAAAAAATTTTTAAAAATTAAATTTTTAAAAATACAAAAAA
>VUQI01045956.1:7760-21988 GCA_015106735.1 Paratilapia polleni | reverse complement strand
GGGTGGGGTTAACCTTAAAAAAAAAAAAAAAAAAAAAAAAAAAAAAAAAAACCCTCTATCTTACATTGGTGCAATGAAGATAATCAATACTAAAAGGTGTTTATACAGCAATGATTTATTATTAGTGAGTAAACACACCTGCAGGGTTTACCACTTGTCTTTCCTCTGCCACTGTGTCTTTGAGTATAGGTGTGGTTTTTGCTGTTGGGGATTCACCTGATGCATGCATGTCTGTATGACCTTTCCTCAAATCCACCTAAGAAACATACAGTGTTAGAACATATATGTATACAGATTTCTTGTCAGTTCAAAAACGTGGTTATATCTGGTGATATTCTGTATTTCAATGACTGTCAAGAAGTGCCATAAAAAAGTTCAAAATCAACCATAAATTTAGCCTGCTAATAAAACCAGATTAGATCTGACTGTCATAGACAGCAAAGGGAGGTCAGGCAATACTGAGAGGATGGCATATCACACATGATATGAAAGACAGTTACAAAGAAGTACCACAAACCCCCTTGGGTCCAGGTGGTGTGGTCCACTCTGCCCGTCTCTCTAAAAAAGCAGCTTTCTCGCTCACAGAACCAGGCCAAAATGCTCTTCTGGTTGTGAGTGGTGGGCCCTCTTTTTGCACACTGGCATCTCTTTCCCCTCTTCCCAAGGCGAAAACTGAAGGAGAGCCTACAGCTGGCGAGACAGCAGTAGCTGAAGTCAGAGCTGAAGATGTGGGTTTGAGCTGTTGGGCAGAGTGGAGACCTCGATTGCTCCAGGAGGATTGCTGCTGGCCTGAGGAAAGGTAAGATTGTGCAAGAGACTGTGTGGCGCTGCCTTGTGCAAACTGAGATGAGCTGTCTGTTTGCGAAGGAGAACGCAAAGGAGACTGGGTGGTCCATGGATTTGTCACTACCACTGAATGTGAGACAGACTTAGTTGTATTTGTCTGGTCTTCACTAGTATGTTTTGACATTTGTGGATCTCTGGAGGCATTTGACAGTACAGGAGATGTCTTCTGTTGTAGCACTATTGGTGAGGTTTTGACAATCTGTGCTTGACTTCCAGTTTGAGCTGTTTCAGCTTTTACTATATCATCTGACGGCTGGCTTGCAACTTGCACAGTCTGTGTCTGTATTGGTGTCCGACCCACCGTCTCTGTTTGATTTGTCGGCTGCACTTGTGCCTGCGGTCGAACTGCAGATTGCATGTTTGCCTGTAAATGTCCCGTAAAATCTCTGGGGAATCTACTAGTGAAAAGCTGTTGGAGGCTCCTGGTCTTTTCCATAGCCAGAGTCATCCAGGACACTTCAGAGGAGGCTGTCTGTGGGGCAGCCTGAGGCTCCTGGGGTGTAGTTTCTGCTTCTTTGGGGTTTACAGAGGTTGTCTGAACTTCTGTAGGCATGGTGTGAGTTTCACTGGTAAATGGAGCACTATGCTTGACTGTAGGGGAGAAGCCAGATGGGGTTGGATCTAAGGAGAGACACAAATCTGTTAGATATGCTTGGCAGCACTGTTAATGTTAAAGTTTGCCTAAGTGGTATCTTAATGAGTACAAAGTTTGCCTGTGATCAGTAAAAATCTTATCTTCCTAGAGTGATTATTTACCACATGAAACTCTTGTTTCACAGCAACAACAGTGTGCATCCGTGCAATGTTTAACTCTAATGAAATAAATAATGGCTGTGAGTATCTGTTACACTAGTAATGCAAATTAAAAGCAAATCTGCAAATTAAACATCATCTATATTCTATTTAATTACAGACATAATAGACATTATGTCATTGTTCTGTTATAATAGTAAATATTCATTTCTATTTAATTTTCATTCTTTTTCAACTTTGGATCTTTTTTTAAAAATATTCTTTAACTTTTTGTTGGTTTTTGGTCTAATTTCTGCAGTTGCATTTTTACCTGTTTTGCATTTTTTTTTAATTCCTAAGAACATTTTCTGAAAAACTGTTGTGAGTGCTTAAAGATAATAATAATAATAATAATAAAAAGAAGAAGAATACACTGAAAAACACATATATCTTCTACATAACAATATTAAGGGCTCTCAAAGACTCACCTGTTGGTTTGAGCTCTACAGAGGAGGATGGTGTCCAAGACGTGTTTGCTTGCAGCTTTTTACATGTGTAACTGGCATTTTCACTTTTTTCTTGCCATTTTTGTTTGTCACATTGGTCCTCGCACAAAGCTGTCTTTGAATGCCGGTTAGAAGTATCAAACCGAAATTTAAGTGACTGAGATGTGGAGCGCAGTTTGATACCGAACGCTGTTTTTCCTTCTTCCTCCTGGACCTCCTTTGCCTCCACTGCCTCATCCACCTTTTCATGGCTGCTCTCCACCTCCTCTGCCTCGACAGCACCTGTATCTGTGGGTACATCTTCAGATGGTGTCACTGATTCCACCTTTTTGAGGCTGTCTTTCCTGTCCCAGGGAACACCTGAGGCTTTAGGTGGTGCCCCCTCTTGTCGAAATCTTCCTAAAGCAAAGGGGTGCTCTCTTGGCTCTATGTCTTTAAGCTCCTCCTTTTCCCTCATGCTTTTCTCCTCTGTTTCCCTGTCTGTCCTGTTCCTGGCTTCAGTCCGTTCCAGCACTCCTAAAAAACTGCCTGATCGGGGTCTTTCTCCATCTTGGTTTTTTGATGTGGTGATGGAAAAGTGGAAAGAGCCAGATCCTGGGGCAGATCTTTTCATTCTTCTTGTGGTCTCGCCATCACCTTGAACTTGCTGGTTAACAGAGGAAGACCTGAATGTCACTCCTGAGCTGAGGGTAGGGGAGGGCAGGTCTGGGGAAACTTCAGTCATTCCACGCTTGTAAAGAGTATTTTCCTTGTCGTGAGGCATTAGCTGTTTCTCCAAATCCCCTTCTCTTTGTTCCTTCAGTCCTGACTCTATGAAGGATGAGTGTGGCCGTTCACTGGACGTTGAATCCACACGCCTGTGAGGTTTAACGCGAAGTACCTGGGAGGCTACTGTCCCAGGAAGAGCATGGTCCTGTTTAGAGAAACTTTGACCGGATGGTTTAGGTACTGCCTCTGATGTGTTTGGTGCCACCTCTGCAGATTTTGAAGGAAGACACTGATATACAAAAGGAATGCCAACTTCTCCTTCTTCTTCTGTGTCCACTGTCAGTCCCTCGTGAGCATCAAGATCCTCTTTTTCTTCTTTCACGGGCTCGGGTTGGTCAATGTTGTTTAGGGTGTCTAAATGAGACCGAGAGTCAGTCTGCAAAAAAGAGATATCAAGGGTAGGAAAGTGAAGTGGTGCACTGCTTATTTATACAAAGATCATGTAGGACAGAGAAATAAGGATAGTAACTTACCACAGCGAGTTTCTTCTTAGTGCTGGCCCTCTGGTTTCTAGGTTTGACAGACATTCGATGGCGTGCAGCAGAAGTGTCCAAGCATGGCGTGAACTGAGCTGGTGTGCTAAAGTCTGATGGGGCCTCAGCAGCAGAAGAAGGAGAAATGGAGGGGACAGAAAGAGGAAAAGAATGGGATGGAGTCGAGGGAAGAGATTTCGTAGGTGCAAGTTTGGGGATGGGTGAGAGTGCACGAGATGTTGGCTGAGATATTGCCTGCAAAGAAAAAAAAATCCTTTTATAATCCTACAAATACCAGGTTAGGAGAAAGAGCCACATTTCAATAAAGTTAACTTCTTTTTTTGATTATTACATTTATTTATCATATTCATTTCTTGGTACCCTCTCTTACCTAACTGACATTCTATATGGGGTGGAGCCAAAAGGTGGCCAGGCGTGCATGGATACCTTTTAACAGTGCAACCACCAATTTAAAATTTAATTATCTTATGTTCTTTGACAATTAAAAAAGAACAGCTTCACAAACCATTCAAGATTTTTTTTAATCAATTGAGAGTTACACTTCTACACTGCATAGCTGACTATTTGATCCACAGTGATTTGCCATGGAAAAAAACATCAGATTTTGTGCCACCCTAAAATAAGCAGTGGTCCACCCCTATAAAAACCGTCTAGCTCCATCATTGATTATACTTTTTTTTTTTTTTACATAACTACACACAGCATTCACTGAACAACACATCCCTTTCTTACAAGTAACATGGCCACTGAAGTTTATTTCCAGTCAATCCCACGTATGCCGTAAATCCTCAAGAGTGGCCTGACTGTGTATTAATCTGTGTCTGAAAATAGTCCCCAGCATATGCACCACTTACTCCTGTTTAAGTAAAAAATGATTGCAGAGACAAGCTGTTTCAGGGATTACTGTGCTGTATAATATTTTAATGACACTATACATTTATAGCCCATTTTTAAAAAGTTAGAACTTCAGTAGGAAATGATGCGGCTAAAGTGCCAACCTTTTGATGGGATATGTTACGAATAAAAACATATGATCAGAACACCATCTGCTTTTTTCTTAAATTTTAAACTAATGCACATCCAAATTCAAGAGAACTACTCAAATCATCTAGAAATCCTACTGTCAAATCCATGTATCCCCTAATTAGGATGACTATTCACCTTGGTAAGGGCTTCCTGAGATGTACTGTCTCCTCCTGAATTATGAGGAGGACTGTGGGGAAGACAGTCCTGTGAATGGCTACCCTGATCCGCCGGACGTCTGATTGGCAGAACCATAGGCGGTGGCCCCAAGTGCAATTTCTGCTGCTGAAGCTTCATCTGTGAAGACAGAGCACAGCACGATGTTTTTAATAGAGTCACTACTACCCTAAATTTCAGCAACAGGGCTAGAATTAAAAGGCTTTACCTGCAGAGCTTTGATTTTGCTGTGAACATTCTCCTGGGACAAGACCCTGACTGGTTCAGGATCTGTCAGGACCTGATCAGCTAGAAAGATGCTGTCATGGGACAGTGCCCGTGATCCCATCATGCCCTGCGAGCATCTAAGGAGAAACAGATGAGGGGTGACTAAAATAAAGGACAGGAAAAATGAATCTGAAACAAAACATTCAGAAAGGTTTCCTGTCACATAGACACTCACACCAAATCTTCTTCTGATCCTAGCCCCTTTCCTGCAGTGATGTCACTGGCCGATTGGGTGAGTTTGGCATTTCCTTCTCCACCTGTTCGCTTACTTCTCCCAAAGAGACGAGTTTTCAGACTCTTGAATTTGGATTTTTTACGTCCTAGCAGAGATTGAGATAGAGACAGATCCAGGTCACAGCATCTCATACAAACACACTAGAAGAACTCACATAATCACCTCTCTACATCCTTTATATTCTCTCATGATCATCTATTTCTTTACTATTTCACTTTATAACAATGTAATTCCATTAATCGTAGCACTGTCATGTTAAACTACAAGAGAGACAGTCTCACCTGTGATGTCCTCTGTGCTTTCTTCTGTATTTCCAGAGAAGGACTCCATCAGTCTGATCCCTAAAAAAGGTGCAGAGCAGATGACAGGAAAGTGTTTAGTGGAAAATCTTCCCTTCGTTCTCTTGCAGGACCACACGTGGACTTGAGGTTCAAAGGTTTATTATTGTTCATTATCAGGAGCAGTTACTAACCTTTATTGTGAGTAGGAGAGGTGGGTGAGGACATTCTGTTGTTAAGATCAACAATATCTAAAATGACATTACATGCACTGTTGCCAAGAATAAACACTCCAGGTACTGTAGCTTAGGGAGAAGGTGTTAGGATTTGAAACATGACATTGCACTGTAGGAGGAGTATGCATAAATATCACCATGTCAGAAAGCATTACAGCCTGAGTAACATATTTGATGAACAAAGCAAAAGTTAAAATCTTGCTCACAGGCTGCTTTACTGCCTTACAAACATCCAGACTGTGCTGATGTGTTACTCGATGCAGAATTCAGTTCAGTGTTTTGTTTTGCTTTTTTACCACACACTGAAGATCTGCTTAAGAAAGGTATAAACCACCTTCTGTGTTTCATACAGGTTTCTTTGTGTAGCTAAGGAACTGTTGTCAACAGAGCATGAGGCTGTATAATTGTCTGATAAGACAAGATGTGCCAGGTTATGGACAAACAGACAAAGTCCACATTGCACCTCTCATACCACAGAGTACACCATTTTTTTCCTGCACACAAATTCTCCCAGATCCTCAAAAAAAGTTGCAATCAATATAATACTCGACTTAAACAGTATGTGAACCTCAGGCTTTTTTTTCTCTCTGGAGTGAATGAAACTAAAGTGCTCATAAATCTGGCTCCCTGTGGTTTCCCTGTTCACTGAGCCGAGCTATAGCTCCCAGAGAAACAGAGGATAATCTGGTGGATTATTGACATTGCAGAGAGATCCTTGTAAGATTTCACAACACCGTAATAATCCACAATGACTTCATCAGAAACTTCCCGTGCCGAAAAATTCACCAGGTGACACTCGCGGGGAATGTCACCTGGTGGGAAACACACATGTACAATCGCACACAGTCCAGATGAAAAATGACTGAACTTACCAAAAATCTAAAGCCAGCACCTCAACTTGTCCCCCCGATTGTCCTCTCCTCTTTCACAGAGTTGTCTCGTCTTAGCTGTGTCCCTGCCTTAATGTTTAAACCTCAGGCTTACCACATCTGCAGACGTAGGGAAGGGAGTGAGGGAGGTGAAAAAAAAAACAGAGAGAGAGAGAGAAGGTCACTTCCTGACAGGGTGAGCAAATGCACAAGAGAAAAGAGGACAGATGAGAATGTGTGTGAGAGAGAGAGGGAGAGCGAGAGAGAGAGATACTCTATTACATTAGTGGCACACTGTGGCCCTCTGCGCTAAGCTCCTTATAAAACGCTAACCTGATTTTAGGCCCAGAAATGAGAGTAGAGGGTAAAAAAAAAAAAAAAAATCTCCAGTTGGAAAGAGGACATGAATATAGGAATTAAGGCTCATAGAACTGTTTACAAATTGCACTGGGTCGCTCACTCCCTCAGATGATCAAAGAGGGGAGGCTATGTATGTGCTGTGTGTATTCAAAAGTTAAATATATAAATAAAAACATCACATCATCAGTCAAGCACAAAAAAAAAAAAAAAATGGATGTGATTCTTCATTGTCATCCACTTCACGTCCTGGAGGTGTAGTCTTTTAAATGTTTACCACATACACTTACCATTCTTTGCCTGGGACCTTTGTTTCTCTATATCTCCCACACACGTTTTACAATCTGTGAGACGATACCTTGTTTTGCAGCAGTAGGTCCTAGTTCCTGCACATTCACACAGGACAGTATTCAGGGATGGGAGCACTAATCTAGGCCACTGGGCTACAATTGGCAAGAGGGAGGGCCACAGGAGTTGGAATGCAAACCTTTAGCATCCACATCCATGTGTCTGAATGTGTGGGTGAGCAGCATCTCCGATGAGTCTCCTTACAGATAAATCCTTGTCTCTTCCACCAGAATACAAATCCAGCTGATGACATCTGGATTACATGCAACAAGCCACATGCACCATGATAAGAGACCAGAGTGACATAACAGCCTGGGATGTGGTTTTATTTAAATCCCTCATTCATGGATTTATTGTCTGTAATGTACACATAAAGGACAATACGCATGCAAGCTTGTTTTATCCTATCAGGAGGATGTAATGTGATTATGGCTAATATATGCTATCCTATAGGGAGGCTGTTTGTAGATAATGAAGTATACTGCATGTATATTGCACTCTCTGCTTCTTGTATTACAGCCTTTGTCATCCTCACAGAAAGAAAGCAATGGTACTGATATTTTTTTACGGTATATTCTAGTCTCTGATTCATGTGGTGTTCTGATGGATTATAATTTCTTCCTCCCAGAGCTCAGATGAGGACTGTGCATATTGAGATTAAGGCCGATAGATAATCCGATCACAGCGCTGTTTGAACTCACGAGGGTTGCCATTCATTCTAGCTAACATGAAAACTATGTGAGGGGATTTTTTTTTGTCAAGATGTTTCCACTGGAATCTTATTTGATTCATCAAAGCACAATTAACGAGTATCTAAAACCCCTGAATAAGTAAACCACTCCTAGCCTACAAACTTTCCCCTGCAGTTATATGCAGAGCTAAAAGTTCACATTATTTTAGATCTCTATATTTAGTTTTTGATGTTAATCATTAACTAGACATCAGTGCGGCCTATTCATGAATGCTTGAAATGTTAATATATTAGCGATACCTTTAACATTTGCTTAGAGCCAGCAGAAACAGAAAAAGCTGTGTGAAGGAAAGACAGGAAAAGCTGTGGCTGTGATACGGTTTTATGGCATAAAAATCTGTGAATGATACCAAACATGTGCATCTCCAATAATTTGAGCTGTTAACAATCTCATCCTCTTATCCAGAAATCATCATTAAAGTCTTCTTGACTGTGTAAATATGTAGGTTTTCAGGGAAATGTGGACAAGAGGTCCATGCTCCATGACAGCTGCTGATAAAGACCATGTGCTACAGATGAAACCTATGAGACAGGTGGTGAATGTTCCTGAAGCCTAGATTCTTTTGTAAACTAGATTTAGAGTCAAAATGGGATTTACAATATTTGTGTGCTTGTTATAGATGTAAAGGCCTACATGTGCATCAAAAACTATTTCTACATGTTATAGAGTAGGCTTATGATGGATATAATCTGAATTTACATAAACTATAACAAGGTCTGCTCTGCACTGACCACCTTCTGCTCTGCAGTGTGTAATATGACCAGCTGATGACTATAAAAGTTTTCTGCAAGTACAGTCTCCTGTGTATCAGTATCAACAAAGTTATTAACACAACTACAACAAAAAACTCTTAACCCACCCCGTTTTCATTTTATCCGTGCCTTGGATTTGATATTACGTCAAAAATGTATTTCGTTCTGTAGGAAACAAGAAAGCATCTCATAATGTTTCAGTACATTTTGGTCAATTTTAATATTTATTCAGCAGTAACGCCACAGTATTACAAATAGTTTAAAAACTGTTTGTTTTATTCATTTTTCAACACAAGCAGATACTAAAAGTATCAGGTCAGTACCTTTCCAGTCAACTGGGAAGAGCCTAGTGTGTCATTACCTCAAGGACTAATTACCAATAAATAAGCATTTGTCACAAACTAAATAACTGCTGTCAGTAATGTGCTGCATATGTTAAATAGACTGTTTGTTTTTTTTTAATCAGGACTAAAATTAGTAATCCTGTCAGACATTTTACTGTTAAGGTGTTTTCAGTATGTTCTGATTTTAAATTGTAAACTTTACATGTGATGCACTGAATAAACAGTAAGACGACAAAAAAACAAACAAACAAAAAAACAAAACATTTATGACTATACAAAGCAATCTTAAAAAATGTTTTAAAAGAATTAATTTTCCCACCAGCCTGTGTTACAAGATCCTAACAATCCTAAATCCTAAAGCACCTTCTCTGTAGATCCCCATAACTGCAATTTGTAGAAGTAAAAAGAAAAAGGGTGAGGCATAGAAAAGATCTCTTAAAGTAATGGGGGAAAAAAATCCCTATGTCGCAAAGACATCATATAAAACTGAAGAAATTTCTTAAAAATCCACCACATAATAGTAGTAGTACAGTTAGCGGAAATGTAAGATGTTCCAGTGCAGCAAAAATCAAACAGTAACACCTTTTGTTATAAAAATTAGTCCCCAGGCACCTGTATGCTAAGGCGAGTCCAACAACACTGCAGATCGGTCCATGTTTTGAAGGCAGGTAAGTAAATTAAATGACTTGGCTTGGGAAAAAAAAAAAAAATTTAGCTTCATGAATTTCATAGAGTTTTTGTGTGTTTGGTGTGGAAAATGTCTACGGTGGTCTCCTGGCACTGCCTGAGGTCATAGTCACAGTATCCAATAGAGAATCGGCCCTGTGGGACATAATCACAGCAAGAACTCAACATCTTTATTCGTTCTATAAATACAATTGCATACTAATAGGTAAGTGTGTAGTCTCACCTTAGCTCTCTTGAAGTAATCCAATCCTCTTCCAATTTTTATGATCCAACCATTATCAAACCTAAAAGTAAAATTTACTAGTAAGTCTAATTTACTGGGACAAAAGAGAAAGTAAACACCACATATCACAAAGAGGGGTTTCTTTCAGAAGAAAAAGCCCCCATTTGAGAACAAAAATCCCTCATGCTGCATGTACGTGGCTGCTGTAAATGAAGAAAATTTGCAGCAGTACCTGATCTCCCTGTCATGGATAGTGGAGGAGTACTGCAGGTCCAGAGTCACCCCGTGAGCACTAAGACTCTCTTTCACCTCGGTCAGAGCGCTGCTCTGCTGGCCGCCATCAGCCTGCAGGAAGGGATTAGTGGCAGTGAAACAACAACACAACCTGAACAGAGGAGACACCAGTGGCTGGTAACCACCAATTACAAAATGCAATCCGATTATATAAATAACTCACTTCATCCTCTGATGTGAGGAGGTGGATGTTTTTCACCTTGCAGGGGGCTTTTAGCAGCATCTCGCAAAACCGAAGGAAGTTGTACAGCTGTGGTGGGGAGGAAAGGTGAGTTTGTTTGATATATTATGCAAGTACTCTATGTTTACTTTATCATAATAGACTCAATTACACTGCAAATTATCATAAACATTATAATTAAAATAGAGCTGCAAATTCAGAGGACGTAGAGATTAAATTACAACTAGAAGGTTCTGCACACCCTAGAATTTACATTACTCGGATCCTAGTGGGCCCACTGGGGTCCTGACGGTCTGGGGCCCTAAGGACTTTTCTGGTACTGATGTGTCCAACTTATGAAAAAATGTCCAGGATCCATGCTTTCGTTCAAATCCACATCATAATTGAATGGCTTTTCCCTTTTCCCATACTCCACCTCTACGCAAAGTTTAATTCAAATCGGCTTTTCATAATCTGCCTGGCAGACAACCAGAAGACAACAAACACGTAAACTACCTGACAGATTTTAATAACACTTGCTTGGTCAAATTCCATTAATCTGTAAAAAGTCTATTAATGAATTAATTATTTAGCCATTTAAATAATAAAGGTTTTCTGGTCCCAGACTTTCAAATATGTGGACTGGCAGAGTTTGTGCTACATGTGATCGTATGTTGTCATACAATGTCTGAGTATTGCTCAAACAAAACAAAATTCTTAATTTGAAAACATCACTTAATAATCTGTATAAGAACTAATTAAGCACCCTATCAGGTGAAATAATGAAGAAGTTAAAACTGAATTTTGACACGAAATGCTTCAGTATGAGGTAATAAAGCAGAAGCCACTTTAAAGCTTGTTTACTTACATTTTTATTTTTGTGATTTAGCTGTGCATATTCCTATTTATACCCAAGCAAAATTAGCACACAATGAATCATCCTATTACAAAAATGCAGCGTCTGTATTAATGTGCTGTACCGGTCTGTTGTGGTGAGAGCGAATTTACTTGTTGATCTTCCTACCATCATCTATAGCCACAAGCTGTGGGTAGTGACTGAAAGAATGAGACTGCGTATACAAGCAGCAGAAATTAGTTTCCTCTGAAGGGTATCTGGGATTTCCTTAGAGACAGGGTGAGGAGCTCAGTCATTTGGAAAGAGCTCAGAGTAGAGCCGCTACTCCTCCACATGAAAAGGAGGTAACTGAGGTGGTTTGGGCATCTGACTCGGATTCCTCCTGGATGTCTCCTAGGTGAAGTGTTGTGGGCACGTCCATCTGAGACCCCAGGACAGACCCAGGACACGCTGGAGAGATTATGTCTCCTGACTGCCCTGGGAATGCCTCGGTCCCCCCCCCCCCAGAAGAATTGGAAGAGGTGGCTGAGGAGAAGAAGGTCTGCTGCCCCTGTGACCCCACATCTGGATGGATGAATGCATGGATGGATGCATGGATGGATGGATGAAAAATTTTTTACATTTGACAGATTTTGCTCCTCTAGTGTTGTATTAATATAGTATGATTTATCAATTTCAAGTTAATGAATAAACTGGTTGAAATAATAAAAAAGAGAAGGCTAAGGAGACAAAATAAAACCATAATGGAACATTAATGAAAACAGAACTCTTACTTGGTGGGTGTGCCGTATGTACGGGTCCTCCACCCAGACTTCTGTGAGAGCACTGCTGATGTATGGCTTGAACAGAACCTCATAGCTGTAACCAGTAGCATCTTCTGATATTTTTATCTGCTCGTGGTACTTCCCATCTGTCAGGGAGGACACCACAGATAACTGTCTTAAGTAAAGAAATCCCACTTGTTTATCTTAGGCTCTTGGTTTCCACATTTTTCTCCAGAATCCCAAAACTCAACCAGCACAGTGCTACACTGGAATACCATCCTTTCCATAAATGATACTGTATATATATATATATATATATATATAATTAGATTTATACACAAATGCGAAGGATATGCAAAGAGTACCTTGCACACTATCTAAAGAAATAAATCAATTAAAACTAGATTTTGGCTGTTGAGAAGAAACTATAAGTTTCACACAGTCAACATTCAGCCAGGGCAAAGTGGACTTCAGCAACCCACATTCACAGTGTCAGTTAGATAACACATATTAATTACTGTAAATCTGATTATGACATATGTATCACTCAAGCACCTTGTTTGCTGACATTGTGTCAAAATGACCACAAAAAAAGGGGTCAACAGGGGAGGTTAATCCAGCTTTGTCTTTGACAGCTGCCCACTTTTCCCCGTTTGCTATTCAGGCTTTTTGCTGGTTTGTTACCTTCTTTCATCTGGTTCACATGAGCCTTGATTTGCTCTGCTCTGTCCATGTAGCCCTTTATCTTCTCTCTGTAGTGACCTCTCTTTGAGTCATCTTTGACAGCTGCTCACATGACAAAGAAAACATTAAGATGTGATATTCAGCGTCACTCGGGGGACCCACACAGTGTATAATGTTTAACAAAGGGACCTTTTAACACGTCCATGAGCAGCTGGATGCCTTCCTGGTAACAGACCAGAGACTCCTGGAAGCGCTCGCTCTGGTCCAGCTCCACCGCTCGCTTCAGGACGGAGACGGCGGACGCCTCCATCCCTGACAGGTGGTTTTGTGCCATTGTTCTTTGTCTGTTGTCTTTAAAAAGATATACAACACTAACGAGGTTTCATGTTTTACTAGTGACAGGAAGAGAGCTCAAAGAAACAACTCTATCCGCCCAACTTGATAGCTACTTAAGTGCGCCACAAAAATAACTCCCGGAGAAACGTAATGGCTGCATCGTGGTGTTTAGTTTGATTTGAAGATTGATGGTTATAGTTTTGATAAAAGCATGCAGCTTAAATATTTATATTTTTATTAAGCCGTAACTAATTCAAACAACATATTTTAAAAACTTTAATAGTTAGAAAATTGAGGCTAGGAACAATGTTCGAAGAGCCTGTGTCATATCGGTGCTCTTTCAATGTAACTCCGGGACGTTTCCGGTTGAGACAGAGGAGACAGGACACCAGCGTGACTGGATTGTTTCGCTGTTGTTGTCAGTGTTCAATTAATGTTTTGCGTGTGAATTTGGTGAATATGGTGTGACCATAGGTGCGTTTTTCATAGCATTTAGTCACGCTCGAGCCACGGTGTTATTTAGCGGTTAGCAGGGCTGTAACCTTTCTGTAGCTGAGGAGCCGCTGGTGGACCAACAGCTCAACATGTCAGCTGTCTGTCGCAGTTTGAGCTTTTTATCTGTCAAGGTGGGTACATCACTACACATTTTTAATGTTTCAAATTAAATTGTTTTACTGGATTTTTTTTGGAGATGATGCCTATGCTAGATTGTAGGGCGTAAAGTTTTCAAATATCGATGTAATCTGTGTTCTATGTGCACACAGTATGTTAGAGTTACATTAAAAAGTGTTAACTAACTTTCCATTAATGAAATTCACAAACTAGTGAACATCTGACTGTGGGAGGACTCTGGTTGACTCTGCTCCACCATCCTGTGGTGATGTGATGTGCACTCGGCTGCATTTGCTGCAAGCAGTGCTCAGAGGCCGACAGATTTATCAGCGGGCCGATATTATCAGCCAATTTGCCGATCTATCGGTATCAGCATTTATAACAGTCCATAAATGCAACTAAAAAGAATCAAGAAGAGATGAGAGAAACACCCTTTAACCTTCAATCATGAGTGTTGACGTTGCATAGTTTGTCCACCAGAGGGCACCGTGCAACTTCCCTGTTGGCAACACTCATGTATGTAACCAAACACAATAATCAGCTGATCCCAGCAGTGTAAATGAGTAAATAAATAACTACACATAACAAATGTTACGGAAATCTGTTTATGTTTCATGTGCCTGAAAGG
>VUQI01045946.1:0-13499 GCA_015106735.1 Paratilapia polleni | reverse complement strand
ATGACTTTACTCCAGTCTGCTATGGTCCAATCCTTATGGTCTTTTGCAAACTTCAGCCTGGCTCTTCGCATGAATCACAAGGTTATCCTGGAAGAAAACTTGGCATGCCAAGACGCATGAAAGCTGTGATTGCAAATCAGGGTTATTCCACCAAATATTGATTTCTGAACACTTCCTAAGTTAAAACATTTGTAATGTGTTGTTTAAAAATGAATATGAACTTGTTTTTTTTTGCATTATTTGAGGTCTGAAAACACTGGAGCTTTTTTGGTATTTTGACCATTTTTCATTTTCTGCAAATAAATGCTCTAAATGAAAATATTTGTATTTGAAATTTGGGAGTTATGTTGTCAGTAGTTTATAGAATAAAACAAAAATGTTCATTTTACTCAAACATATACCTATGAATAGCAAAATCAGAAAAACTGATAATTTTGGAGTGGTCTCTTAATTTTTTCCGGAGCTGTATATCTGGCAGTGGTAGCTTTGTCACATCCAAATCAAACTTTGCTGTTAATATGCTGACACTCCAGCATATAGTACATATGCTGGTCTCTTAGTTGTTGTACAAAATACATGACAAAGCACATACAACAGTGCACAGGACAGTCTTGTTTATGTATTATCTGTGTTTTGTTTGGGGCTCAGCTTGCACATGGACTGACAGCATGAGCTGTGTGCACCTGAAAGCAACAGAACACTGACTGCAGTTCACTTTGTGGCCATGGGGTTCCCTGAAATTACACAGAGCTCCTTTAACGGCTTTCTTTTGGAGCACTCACCTCCTCTGAGGGTGTGAAAGTTTACTCCTCGTGGAGGCTGAAGACACAGCCTGACCTCGTCCCACTCCAGGCCTTGCTGTCCCAGCTGAAGCCCTGCCGGGTGCATAGGTTCCTCCGTTAGTGGAACCTGGCGACTGGACCCTGCGGCCCCCTACTGCGGGTGGTGTTTGGACAACAGGTAGGCCTCTGGATGTCTGACGACCAGCTGCCATGGAGCCCACAGGAGTGACGGCTTTAACTGGAGTCCGCAGCGAGAGAGGAGACTGGCCGTTGCTTCGCAGCCGACTGCAAGCTATACCTTGAGTGGAAGCACGAAATCTCAATCCAGATTGCTTTAAACCAAATTTAGTAATCAAATAAATATTACTGTTAAGCCATTTGTAGTATAGAGGAGTTGTAAGATGAGCTTAGGAGAAGCAGTGTTGAATTTTCAAAGTAGTGGTGTAATCATGTAGCAGGTGAGTGGAAATGGGGTTACCTGGGGATGTCAGGGAAGATAGGTGAACAGGAAAGAACTGTGGAGCTGTATGTAGTTGTGACCAATAGAGAGTATGGATGAGCTGGTTATAGATGACTTGTGTGGCACTGTCAAAGTTAGATTGATAAATCTATTTTGACACATCACACCAATATCAGAATTCTTAAAACAATCTGTAATTTGTTTTGTTTAAGTCAAACCTGACTTGTGATCATGCAGAAACTAAGAAGAGGTAAAGTAGTAGGTTTAAAGTGACAGCACATAGGAGGTATGTGGAAGGAAATGCAGGCGCATGTATATTAAAGGAGTGGTGGGGACCAGGTGAGGAGGGCGGGGTTACCTGTGGAGGGGGATTGAGTCAGGGGAGACATGCGGTTGCCAGAGCTCTGGAGGTTAGCCTCCATGCTGCGGCTGTTTCTGACTGCCTCCAGGGAACGTAGGCTGGTGCGGGGGGCCAGATTAGGCATGCTGTGCCTCAACTCCTCTGGAACCACACACACACACACACACACACACCACTTTTAACAACCAAATGTATATCATCACAACTCTGAAGAAAATCTGTGATTGTCCCTTCCTGAGCTAGAGTAAAAATGCTGTATTTCTTGTTGTAGCCTACCCTCACTCTTTGCAAATTTGAGCAGTTCTGCACTGGGGCCCTGGAGAGACCGTCTGGGTGCTCTTGTGCGTGGGGCTCCGAGTCGGCTGCTGTATTCCTGACCGTGGTTGGAAGTGGAGGGAGAGAGGCACCGAGGTGAGCCTAACGGCGAGGGGGTGAAACGATGCCGTCGCTGGGGCACGGAGGATAACTCATCCTCTTCATCTTCCAGGCTGTAACTATCGAACTCCTGGTCACTGTATGTACCGCCCCGGCGCAAGGACTGCAGAGATGCTGTCGAGCTTCGGCGTGACGCAGACGCTGAGCTCGAAGCACAATCCTGCCTCAGACCTGTAGCCAGAAATATCATGTAAAAATGAAAACTGACATGCACATATTCTGAGGTGTATAAATCAGAATCATCATCTGCCATAAAAAACAGCAAACACATTTACAGGTGCCATTCAGAACACTATGCAACCCTTCTGTACTCACTCTCTTCCTGTAGACGAGCCATGATCTGGACATCAGTGAGATCCTGCAGCTTATAGCCCATTGAGATGGAGTCATCTGATGTGCTGAGCTCACTGTCTATGGAGGACTGGGAGCTCAGGGCCGACTGCATACTTGTGACGCCTGTAAACACAGCAGAATACCTGTTATAGTAAGGTGAATTGCACGCATATGGACACAGTACTGACCACAGGTTCTGAAAGTAATTCCACTTTTTTACAGTTGCCAATAACAGCTGCAGGCTGTCCCCAAAGAAGCCAAAAAAATTGCTATATCTTTATGACTCATTAGAGCATATTATTTAAAATTTTAAAAATAAAAGTTGTGCATAATGATGGTGGCAGTTTAAACCTGACACTGAGCAATCAGAATAAAATCAGGCCAGTAAAATCGGAGCTTTGTGAGGTATAACTCAAGAGACCCAAGTTAACACATGCAGCACTGCCTTTATCAGGACAGTTTTTGATTAATAATCAACAGATAAATGTGCATTTTATCTTAAGCATCAGAGTGAGCCCACAAATTTAGAAATTAACAATCGGACACTGACATATTATAATTAGCACGTCTCGCCACCCTTACTTCACTACAGCTTTGTGCAACAGCGTTAATTTAGAAAGCCCCGTCTGATGATGACGCCCAGCAAAGCTGCACCCAAAGTTCAGTCTGACACATGCCTGACAAATGCGAGACGACATCACCCAGCAGCATTTGGTTATGTAAAAATCTAGGATTAGATAGGATCGCCACCCACAAGCCAAGCATTTACAAGTTCATGCAAAGATTATTTACAGAGTTTTCACAGCAATATCAGTGTTGTTGGTCTGAGACACTGTGAGAAGTAATGTACAAAGCGACTTTTACAACTGAAATTACATGTTCACAACCCAACATTATACATACAGTATATTTCACACAGGATAACATTTCCAGTCATGCTCAATATACCAGTGTTTCCCCTGGAAGTACAAATTACATACACTTTACATAATTACTAACCATATTCCAAAGTACACTAGTGTTATCTGCAAGGCACACCTTGGTTTCTGCTAATTTAAATACAAGATCAGGCTCAAATCAACTTGATTTAATTTGATAAGAGAAGTTGTATGTATAAGATGAAGAATTAATCCCATTAAATAGCCCATGCGCCTGTTGTACACAGATGTAGTTTGGACAAAAGCTTAAGATCAATGTTTGTGTTTTGGCTCGCAATAAGTTACCGATTACACATCGACTGTTTCTAAGAAGGCCATGCTTGCCTATTTATCTGTGATATCAGTTAATAAAATGAAATAAACATTTATGAAAAGCTTTGAAATATGGTCTGCAGTGATGTAAAGTATACGTAAAGTAGGTCAAACATGCAGAAAAGTTAAAATAGTCCTTAAAATTAACCAGTCAGACTGCTGTGAGGCCACACAGTTTATGCATTAGTGCAGTCAAATATCAAGAGACACACATCCTTACAATAACTGACGTTATTCCCACTGTTGTGTTGAGAAAATGAGAAGCACTGTGTGTATTAATGTCATGCCATACCTGAGGTGCCACAGGTTAGTAGGGATTTGTTAGTTGATTTGTGGTACCCAGGAGAGATCAGGCCAGAGCCTGCCGAGCCCGCCGAGCCCGCCGAGCCTGCCTCTGATGGGCTGCTGTACATGTTCCTCCATCGAGATGCTGCAGGCGACAGGACAGGAGATATCACATATTCTCCGAGAGGAAAATACACCCTACCCAACGTGTACACAGTGTGATGCTAAGTCTAATATCAAGTTACTTGTAAAGAGTTTTGAGGACAATGTGTCACAATAATCACACACCGTTTACATTAAAATTTCTCAATTCAGTTTTTTTTTTTAAAAACTTGCTTCATACACCTTGACTGCTAACTGATTCGTTCTGCAGTTTGAATGAACCAGGTAGATTCATGGCCCGGTGCTGCATTCAAAAACACGAGCTGTTCCGTGGAGGAAGGTAATCCAATACCACCCATGACTTCATGCAGTCATTCAGCCCTGGTGTGAATAGGTTTGTTGTTTGGGTTCTGCAGTGTGTAAGAAGAGGGAGCTGCTCGCAGGTTTAATAATGAATGGGGTCTGTTGGATCAGATGCAAACTTCTGTCACATTCACAGCGAGGGTTTAGGCTTTGTTAAACAGCCCTGTGCACAGCAGAGGTAAGCAGTAAATAAGAGTGCAGTGCATTCACACAAGGGGGGGGTAGCCGCAGTGAATGTGCTGAATGAGGTGCCTGAACTTTGGTTTAGGCCAAGAATTTCTAAGGCAGGGATATGACTCAAAGACCATCAGATACAAATTCTTATTAATTAGGGAAAGCTCTTTTGCTTTAACTATTCAGTAGAGTGAAAGATTGGTTATCTAAGCATTTGCACCTGGGGTGAATAGAGTACTTCAGAATGAAGGAAATACACTCTGTGGTTAGCACAAGCTTTAGACATTTTCATGTTTTGTTCTACAATATAAAATATGCAAATAAATACGTCACATTTGAATTCTGAAGTCTTAATTTGCCCAGAACGAGGTGCTTGCTCACAAGTGGCTAATTGGGACTACAGAAGTTGTGGGGGGACATTAAAAGTAATCACACTGAGCACAGTTCAGTGGTGGTGATGCTAAAGTGCTGTAGTTTCCTTTTTAAAGCCTAACATTAGTGTCTTAATTTTAGTGACTGCATTCCCACAGAGTTTATTTTCTGCAGGAAAAAAGGGAGATGCTAACTTAAGGATTGGCCTATAAAAATGCATCATCCCTGCAGCACTTGCAAAAAAAAAAGAAATGCAGATTTTCTTCAGTTATAGTAAACTATGTTAAATGCATACTCTGGTCCAAACGGCTGATCAGAGTCCGACAAGCCATCTCAGTCTCAGGGCTGCGATGATCAAGAACCTGCCGGCACCACTTCAGTGGAGAGTCTGGGCCTGGATCTGCTACTTGCTTTTTAGGGGACACATATAACCTGTAGAGAAGCAGCACACGAGAGAAAAACACATTATTAAACTAGGGAAATTAAAGGTACGCAAGAGGCAGTGAGGAGGAAGAAGTCAGTCTAATCTTTTGGTATTGAACATGCTTTTTAGTAGTGTTTGCCAGAGTGTGAGAAGCAGAAAATTTGAATAGGAATAAGCTTGAGATTAGTGTGAACTGCTGCTGTGCAAGCTATGCAATGCAATAGTGGATGTGAAAGCCATGTAAAACAGGATATATATATATATATATATATATTTTTTTTTTTTTTTAGTTTGTATGTGACATGTTAACGCCCAGGCGCTCAATGTTTTCCTAACAGAAGGACAGTGTCCTGCAGCAAAGATCCCACATCAAACAATCGGGCTGTTACTGTGTGTTTGAACTAAATGATGTAATCAGAGCAAACAGTGAGTGATAAAACATCTCAAGCAAGTAGTGCCTTTGAGAACATCTTTTCACAGCTTAAGCCAGGGCCAAACCAAAAATTCCCATTTATCTCGTGTCCTTCTGCTTAAATGCAAAGTTCACGTCCAAAGACACCTAAAACACGGAATGAAATTCAGATTTAGCAGCTTAGTACGGATGTGGAGGTATGATACCAAACATTTTGTGGCTTTTATTCCCACCATCATTTTACACTGCATTCTGCAGCAAGAAAAACTCATGACTAATATCTGTTAAGGACAAATGTGTCAGCCAGCGTGGGTTTTATGCAGCTGCAGTATGCGATGTGTCCAATGTTGCCCCAGTGAGAGCAAACAGCCATTTAGTCACCACAAGCTTTGAAGTGGTGATCACATGGGCTGATCCTTTGAGTTGGATACACAAAAGGCCCAAACCGACCGGTTCTGGACCAATCAACTACAAATCATCTTCCCATTTGGGTAAACACAAAAGGACCCATTTCACCACTGGAATGAGCGACAATACAGAAAGCAATATTCAGGTCACACATCCTGCCAGAGAGCACGGCTTCTCTGTGTGCAGAGGGGAGGGAGAGCGGGAGCTACTTCGTTCAGGCACAAACCCTGTGTTTGATGCAGAACAATGATGTTTGCGTTTCATTCATTCACACTGCAATTTTGGTCACAGTTTTGTTATTGCTATTTGTGCAGGACACCGGTCTGCAACAGTTGCTGTAATAGTTACAATGTTAAACACTGAGGAGTCTCTTACACTTTTAAACCAGTCCTATAATAAGTGTAAATAAACCCCAAAATAATATATTATTATAATATTACTATAACAAACATATGTTCAACTGTGTCATATCTACATTCTTTCACAGCCTCGAGCAGCATCTGGCTTTTTCTGCTCAACTGTGTCAGCGTGACAAATGCAAGTTAGGAGGACTGAAGTCAAGGACCATGTGTGGAATCCAAAAAGCCAATTTTCCTCAGCTTTATGGGTCTGAACTAGATTTTTTTTTTTAACAAATAAAAAAACACCCCAACTGTAGAGCACGGTGGAAACTTGCATGTTGATTTTTTTTAATTTCCCCAGGAGGGTTCGAAGGTTGTCTGGGTGATCCCGAGAATATAGTCGTCTTTTACTAATCTTTAAACTATGCTACGAGGAGCCTGATTATTCTCTTACACACACTAAAGGTCCAAAACAATAAATAAATAATTCCTGCAGTTGCTGCCTGTGTTTTGCCCCCTGTTCTGGTCTAGTCACACAGGGAGGGGGCCTCAAATCACATGCTGTGCAATCCCAACCAAAGTAGTTCAGCCACGCGGCCACATTCAGCCCGGAGCAGATCAGATTATGCTGCTGTTGGGATTACTACAAGTTCTGGCTATGATAACCCTACAAAGAACATATGGTACGGCTAATGATGTGAAACTGAAAATAAGTCATGAATGGTCTGGCTGTTAATCCCCAAGACTCAGCTGCTAAAGTAGCCATCAGGAACACAATATGGTACCTGTTTTGGACAATGCTGCATGCAGAGAATAAACACTCATGTCTAGAATGATCTGTGGCATAACATTAACAAGGATTATCAGTAATTAGCCCCATATTAATGTTCCTTTTGGGTAATTACAATCAGCCAATTAAACTAAACAAAACGAGCAAAGGTTACATTGGTTCAAAACAGAACAGGCTTTTGAAAAGGTTCAACATTAATTACATGCAGATATGCAGATGTAGTCTTTTTAGTTTTTAGTAAATGCAGCCCTGTGTTGGGTAAAGTCAAATTATTAGTCATCTTTTTAAAAAGGCCTACTTTATCTTTTTCTTTTCCACTTGATAGAAGACCTCTGGTGAGTACAGCTTTTTTTTATTTTTTATTTGTGCTTCATTCAGACAGCTATAACTTAAAAGAGAATATCCTTTGTGTTCAACTAACCTGTCAAACAGGTAGCAGACATGTCACCTGACACTGAAACCTCAAAATTAAATTTAAGAGAGAAGAAGCAACTCCTCACTGACTCCACTTTCTTTTTCTTTCTCCTAATCACTCCAGTATCTTTTCTGTCTCTTCTTAAACACTAAAATCTTTATATTTTCTTCTCTACTTAGAAAAAGATTATCGATACAGGTGTTCAAAATGTTTGCCGTTTGTGTGTTTGTGTGGGATAAGAAATAACTGCAGTTTCTGCTTCAGCTCAGAGTTGGGCCTAATTTTAAACCCAAATAGCCTCATGCTACATAGTCACTGGCCTGTGGGGGAGTATCACACTAAAGAAATCTGAGGTTAAAATGAAAAGGCACAAATGACTCATCTGGCTAAAGGGGCTCCTCTACCTATAGACAGGAAACTTTAAATGTGACTTTTGTACAACCTGCCAGAGCTCAGCTTCCCCTGAAGCTAACTCTTCTGTACTGCTGCATTGTATAAACATCACTGTTTATCCCTGACTCAACTGCACATGTTTAGCAGCACAGGTAAAGTCACAAATAGATGCCAGATAACCCAAACAAATGGGGATCAAAGCATAACCAGAGACAAGCAATGCCGATAATAAGACATACCAGCTCTCCTCGTCCTCTATGTCTGCACACTCATCCTCCAAATCTAGGACATCCACTTCATCCAGTGCAGTTTGGTCCACCCCTGAGTCGCTCTCTGCAAGTGTCTCTGACTCATAACTTTCCTGAGAGGGGCTCTCCGGCGACTGTCCTGCTCTGTTGCTGCAGGTCAACTTTAGAAAGCCCCCACATGGACCCAGATCCTCCTCTTCTACGTCCTCCTCATCCTCTTCCTCCAGCCTGCTGGCTACAGGCAAAGGGGACATCTCTTCCCCACTGCTGCTGTCCTGAGGGGGTGACAGCATCAAGTCTGTGCTGTCCAGCTCACTGCTGTGCTCCAGCCTGAGGTGGGAGTTGGTCACCTCTTCACAAGCCAGACTCTCGTTGATGTTGACAGCTGCTGTGAGATTACTGTTGGCTCCTCTGTGGAGGATGGTCTTGCTTCCCCTGTTTCCCCTGTTGCGCAGGGTCTCATTCTGGACCTCCAACCTGTGTACAAGCTCCTGCAGCTTTCGGACCTCCTCCAGCTCCACCCCTGCCAGGTCTTGACCTCCCTCCCCTTCCACCTCGCACCCGGGCTCGGAGCTCTCCGTGAGGCTAGTCGGACTACCATTGTCAGGCTGAGGCACCACGCTGGCACTGTCCGGGACCACCATGCTGCAACTCTGATGGGAGAAACATCAGGTTAACATTGTGACAATAAAGACCAGCTCCATAATAAACAACAATTTCAAGCTACAAATGACTACAGCCAATAAAATGTTTCACATAGCACACCACTGGGCTGCGAGGTGATGACTCTGAGCGACACAACAGCAGGTCAATAGTGTAAAAGTAACCCAAACACAGATGTTAGCTTTCTCTGACTACTTTACAAAGCTTTCGGTACTCGGCAGCAAGCACACGGGGCACGCTATTTACGTGATGCTCCTCACTTCATTTGTCGTTGTGTACACTAAGAGTGCATCCTTGCAACTGCGGTACCGTCAGATCCGTCATATTTATTCAAACATTTATATATGAGCTCTCTGGTTAAGGTTAGCTGGCTAGCACGCTATCAACAAAACAAACGTACCGGTGACTGAGCCGTCTTGCCCCTACGAGCTGATGGCTGAGGTTACCCGCCACTCACAGCTCAAAATCCCCTGTGCACAAGCGACCGCATGAATGAAGAAGATAATTAGTCAGATGCAATGCTCCACTACTACTTGATGATGATAATGATTGTCAAGACAGCCGGACAACTCGCTAGAGTTATCTTACTGAGCAGTAAGCTCGTCCATGTCCCCTTGTTGCTAGTGCATCACCGTTAGCGTTTACCACATCGCTTTGCTAACTAGCTTGATGATGGACTTTAGTTAGCTCAGTGAGCAGACCTGCAGCAGCGCTTGTCCCTCCCCCTACTGGTTTTCCCATTGTTTTGGCGCCTCCTTGAGGTGGGATGTGGTACTGCAACAGCTCCTTTTTTGTAATATATCTTGTAGCCACTGGGTGTCACTGTTTACAGAATCGTGCATTCAATGCCTGTATACACTATATTGCCAAAAGTATTCACTCGTCTGCCTTCACACACATATGAACTTGAGTGACATCTCATTCTTAATCCATAGGGTTTAAAATGATGTTGGCCCGCCATTTGCAGCTATAACAGCTTCAACTCTTTTGGGAAGGCTTTCCACAAGGTTTAAGAGTGTGTTTATGGGAATTTTTGACCAGTTTTCCAGAAGCGCATTTGTCAGGTCAGACACTGATGTTGGACAAGAAGGCCTGGCTCGCAGTCTGAGGTCAGGACTCTGTGCAGTCCAGTCAAGTTCTTCCACACCAAACTCGCTCACCTATGTCTTTATGGACCTTGCTTTGTGCACTGGTGCGCAGTCATGTTGGAACAGGAAGGGGCCACCCCCAAACTGTTCCCACAGAGTTCCTTTCACTGGAACTAAGGGGCCCAACTCCTGAAAAACAACCCCACACCATAATCCCCCCTCCACCAAACTTTACACTTGGCACAATGAAGTCAGACAAGTAAACAGTACTTGTCTGACTGGCAACCGCCAAACCCAGACTTGTCCATCAGATTGCCAGGCAGAGAAGCGTGATTCGTCACTCCAGAGAACACGTCTCCACTGCTCTAGAGTCCAATGGCGGCGTGCTTTACACCACTGCATCTGACGCTTTACATTGCGCTTGGTGATGTAAGGCTGGGATGCAGCTGCTCAGCCATGGAAACCCATTCCATGAAGCTCTCTACGCACTGTTCTTGAGCTAATCTGAAGGCCACATGAAGTTTGGAGGTCTGTAGCTATTGACCCTGCAGAAAGTTGGTGACCTCTGTGCACTATGCGCCTCAGCATCCGCTGACCCCGCACTGTGATTTTACATGGCCTACCACTTTGTGGCTGAGTTGCTGTTATTCCCAATCGCTTCCAATTTGTTATAATACCACTAACAGTTGACTGTGGAATATTTAGTAGCGAGGAAATTTCATGACTGGACTTATTGCACAGGTGGCATCCTATCACGGTACCATGCTGGAATTCACTGAGCTCCTGAGAGCGACCCATTCTTTCACAAATGTTTGTAGAAGCAGTCTGCATGCCTAGGTGCTTGATTTTATACACCTGTGGCCATGGAAGTAATTGGAACACCTGAATTCAATGATTTGGATGGTGAGTGAATACTTTTTGCAATATAGTTAATGTAATATTGCGGACCATTGATTTGTAAATTATTAAATAGCATTAAAGGGGGTAGGATCTAATAAGTGTAAACTTCATCCTACTCCTTTTCGAGCACGTAAATTGTGTGGTATATAAAGATATTTGTGGCAAATCGATGTCTTTTACTTTGTTTTCTGTTTACAATGTATTTTGTTATTATTTTATTTATATTTACATGTTTGAAATAAAACAGTCAATCAATCAATCAATCAAAACTGCGTACACACTGGAAGTGATTCGTTCATCATACATTGCTTTGAAGCTGAAGGCTGGTCGCTTGCAGACATTCCAGACTCCGGTTGCCTAGGTGACCCTCTAATGTATTTACTGCCAGGTCATATGTCAATCAGTGGTATTCTTCACTCTCATTGGTAGTCCCTTCAGTTCCTCGCCTGAAAGTTTATCGGGGGTCCCACCCACTTGGCATCGCCAAGTCGCTTGAAGTGGCCAAATATTATTCACTTTCTATGGTCTCTGGTCACCACGTCGCAGCAAATCGCTTCCAGTGTGTATGCAGCTTAACTGTAGTCTCAGATGTGCACAGCTTTAAATATGATAACAGCAGACCGTTACTATCAAGTTGTTTGTTTGTTTTATGATTGCATCACATTTTTCAGCGTCAAGCACCAGTGCCAAAGAACACCAGTGAGAAAAGCAGTGTCAATGCCCAGGGAAGGACCACATGTTGCCTCTACATAATGTGTGATCTGGCAACCATCTATCAAATCACTATATACATAATGAAAGTAAATGTGGCTGTTTTTCTCCAGAAATGATCAAATGTCATTCAGTGAGATTTTATTGTTTCATATGCTACAAGAAAGCTGACAGTCTGGGAATGAAATTCTCTCTTGTTTCATTTTCATATTGTATCAAACTCTGTTTTCACTCCATTCATATCAAACATGCCTGTTGATTTACACTGCAGGAAAAGCACAAACAACTAAGCAAAATGACAAAAACTCATTCAGTCATTTTTCACTATCTGCACTGTTATACTGAAGTATGTGCCTTGATTCTTTAGAGAGGTTTACTTAGCTATTACAAATGATCTTGATAATCCTGGCTATGCGATTATAATGCAGAGGTTAGAGTGGTGAGTGCCTCTCTTGGCTCTCAGTTAAGCCTCAAACACTCTCTTTCAATCACTTTTTAAGCACAGAACCATGCAGCAATTTTTTAGAAAACCCTACAGCCAAGTGTGGACTGGAATGGTAATTACCATGGTGATCAGAGGTAGGGGTATTTGCATATGCAAGGTCATATAATAATAAAGTCTGTGAAATTGAAGGGCCAAAGACTTTGACCACAAGCTACACCTCTGGGCTGATGGGAGATCAAAATGATAATGCCTAATAAAAATGATTACTTCTATAATGATGCTTTTGATTATATACCATGTCAGATCGCCTGGGCTGAGGTTTAGTGGTCTAACCATGCAGCAGCCTCTGATTCTGAAAAATTATGCCAACGACAACCCACTTCACTTCCTGGAGTGACCCCTTGAAGCTGGCTACAAAAGAGAGTCAACCCCCACAGTCTCCCATGTTAAAATTTCCAACTTTTGTACAGCCTTATATAAAAAACAGTTTTGGCCTCTATAGATAGTTTTCCCCTTTATAACTGTACAAGGGGTGAATGTTTTTATAACTTACCGGTTTGGATTTTGTTAAGGCTCAACATTAGGGGTCTTTGACTGACAGGTGTGCCGAGACAGGCGGCTGTAGCTGCTAGCTCTCTGCTAGGCTTCACCTCCGCTAATTGGAGTCCCTGAACTGGACCTCTGGACCGAGTTTGTTCTCTTGGTGCCTTTGAAGAATTTTAATGTAATTATCTGACAACAAATAAGTGCTACGAAGTGCTAAAGATTGTCCAAGTAGTTTGTGCTTCTTTTCTGGTGAGTGAAAATGTAGGATTTTATTAATCTGTTACTTATCTCTTGATGCATGCTCAATCATCCAGGTAAGTAAATCCCAGAAGGTTGATTCTGTTCATCTCGACGTAGCGTATTCTGTGGGAGAAACGTTTCGTCACTCATCCGAGTGACTTCCTCAGTCTCAGCTGACTGCAGTTTTCCCCAACCTTATAAACAGTACATTTGCATAATGACTGAAACTAGCACCACTGACTAACGATGGGCCGTGAGGTCAGTTTCATGATTATGCAAATTGTCATGACCATTGATCAATGGCCATGAGTACTATTCACAGAGATTTGGGGAATGGCTGCAATCACAGCATTGTAAGATGGTGAAAGATGTACTCTAAGGCCCCCTCCTTGGTTCAGAGATGGTCGTTCCCTTTTCACGTAAATGGCCTCCTTGACTCCGCGCTCAAACCAGCGTTCCTCCCTGTCCAGGATGTGCACATCCTCATCATTGAACGAGTGGCCACTGGCCTGCAGGTGTAAATATACTGCGGAGTCTTGGCCTGACGAGGCAGCTCTT
>VUQI01045930.1:0-14709 GCA_015106735.1 Paratilapia polleni | reverse complement strand
TTTACTAAGCTAAAAAAAATAAAAAAAAAAAAAAAAAAAAAATACAATCACTCTGACATCTTGTTCTCATTCCTGTGGTCCATTTTTTTGTGAGACTGTATTGTCTCATGACCTTCTGTATTGTTGAATCAAACTCATTACTGTTGATAAAATATGCATTGCCTGTACTTTACTTTCCCTTGAATGTTTGGGCATGCTTTCACTTCTGAGGGGGATTATTCCAGGGCTTTCTGGTGTTGTAGGGTCTTCCCAAAAGACATCCTGTCGCTGGAGCATGATGACAACCAGCTCTTAGAAAGAGTACTTGTTCCTGAATACTATCATTTTCATTTTCTTGCTGCTGTAGACAGGAGAATCAGAAACTTAAGGAGCTGGTCACAGGAGCAGCAGCATCTGCGTCGCCACCTGACAACGAAACTCCAGAGGCCAAAGAGGAGCCGGTTAAGGAGGAATCTGCCGCTGTCCGACCTAAAATGGAGGCCACCACACCACAGAAGGTAGTTTCAGTTAAATTAGAGATGATTTCTTTAAATTCTATACAGACAAATTATACACTCTAGTTTCACATAGAAAGATATGTTTCAATTTTGTACCAAAAACATTTCTTTGTTGAGCTGTGTTTTATAACGCAGTAAAAGGATTCTCATTAACATTGTGATTGAGAATTTCCCGCTTATGACCTCTTACAACATGCGTAATGGAGAAATGTTGTGGATTTAGGAATATTTTATGTCTCCCCCCCCCAGAGTGGAAAAGCTGCAGAGAAAACCCCAACTAAACCTTGTGATGTTGAGGTGTATGAAAAGAAGATCAAGCTTTTGGAGAAGCAAAGAAAGGATGTGAGTGTTGCTTACTTATTTTCTTACTTACTGCTCATCCTCTTTTGCCATAGGGGAAAGTCTCTGTGTATTTTGTTTCCTACATGTTCAGTGGTGTTTGTTTCGCTTTCTGGCTTCTTACAGGTGCTGGAGGTGAACAAGCAGTGGGACATTCAGTGGAACGCCATGAAGTCACAGTTTGAGCAGAAGGTACAGTAATGACTTTACAGCTGCTATGACGGGTGTGGGAAGACATCATGTCGTCCTTGACTGCTTAATGGGCTTTTAAAGACAGATTTCTTTGAAAAACATCTTCATTTTTTAAATTTCAGGTCTAATTTTCTTTTCTAATTTTCACCAGGTTTAATCAATTGTATGCATTTGCTCTGTTCAGTCCAGTTTTTTAACAAAATGTTAACTTTAGGTTGTATCAGAGGTCAGAACAATCTTAAGGGATCTTTGTCAGCCTAAAGTAAATCACTAGTACACATTTTAAATATAAGAATGGATCTACATGTACAGTATAAAAAGTACACTGGGTATCAATCCATAAAAATACCCTTACTAATTGCAAATAGTTTGTGTGCTTAAAATGGATGATATAACTGAACTAAAGACTTCCACAGTATTCATTTCAGTAACTATGGATACTAAATTTAGTAACCTGTAACTTGAGGCTCAAATATTGCTTTAATTACTTACCTGTCACTTTATTTTATGAATTACAGTTGCTCCTGGTGTCTGTAGTAACACATTTTCCAAGTGATGGTTGAATTTAGTTTCAAATGTCTGTATTAAGTGTTTTGCCAAACTAACAATAAAAATGACTGATCATCAGAAAATGCCACAGAAAGACTTCAGGAGCATTGTGACACTAGTTAGGTGAAATATCATAAGACTTATGATTTTAAAAAAAAAAACAGATGGGTGAAGTGACAGATGGAAAGCATTTTGCAACTTGAAACAAATCATTAAGGAACAGAGGGCTCTGAAGTTTGTGTGCATGACTTGGCAGTGAAGCAGCTGTGTGTGTCTTGTTCTTTTTTCTTTTTTCTTCTTCTTTTTATTTTTTTTTATTTTTTTGAATTTGCTTGTCCAGTGGAAAAGGTGCAATCTTGCAATAGCTCGCGATCTGAGCATACTTACCACAAGGCCTGTCACACTTCAGTAAGAATTCCCCTTACCTCTCCGGTGCCCGCTGACTTCCTGCTGTGGTGCAGTCAGAGGGCAGCAGAGACACACAGATATACACACTCTCACACTCATACTCACACACCTATGTTGTGCACACCCACAATTATGTACAAACCTACATTCACACTTTGTTGAGACAGGGACACCGTGCAGCCTTGGGTTAAACCGCAGAACCCTAGATATATCCATTTGCGTCACTCGGTTCGTTCATATTTTACACAAAAACAGCAGTGCGTGTTTGCGAATTTGTCCTTTTTACTCTGGCTTAGATAGCATTTTTAAAGCAAAGGCACCAGCTGATGTTTGTCTTTACTGGAGAGCTGTAACGTAATATATTTTATTTATAATTGTGTATATTTATGAAAAATGTACCTTTTTAAAAGTGTGATTATAGGACTCGGTGAATGCTGTCCTAAACTAAATGGTCTACATTGTTCCTCAGATCACAGACCTCAGACAACGACTAGCTGAGTCCCAGAAAACTGTACTTGAGCTGGAGGCTGAGCGAGAGCAGAGGCAACGCGACTACGACAAGAAGCTGCTGCTGGCCAAGTCCAAGATTGAAAATGTACAGGTGAGAATACAGAGACTTAAGCCCAGGTCTAAATAAAACCAGGGCACAGAATCACTTTTTTTTTTTTTTTTTTTTTTAAATTTTGGAGTATGTGTGTGTGTTCCAGGGGGAGAAGGAGTGTTTAAACACTGAGACAGCTGAGCTGAAGCAGAAGATCCGCTATCTGCAGGATCAGCTGGTGCCTCTCAGCAAACAGAGAGAATACCAGGAGAAGGAGATCCAGCGCCTCAACAGAGTGAGTGTGGAAGAGATGCAAAAAGAGCAGTCAGGTACAGGGACATTTCTATCAGAGTAACATTTGTTATGCCTTATTCAGGCTTTAGAAGAAGCCTTAAACCTGCACTCCCCTTCGTCCTCCCAACAACCTCCTGGCCAGGGCAACTTTGCGGATGCAGCCAATAACCTTAAGAAACAGGAGCTGCTCACACAAATTGCTGTACTAAAAGAACAGGTCAGATAAACAACAGAACATACACATGCATATATACAGTTCTTCTGCAATTATGAGTGCATTTCCTTTCAACTCAATTTTGTTTTTTTGGACTTCAGGTGAAAATCTTTGAAGAGGACTTTAGAAAAGAAAGGAGCGACAGGGAGCGAATGAATGAAGAGAAAGAGGACTTGAGGCGGCAAGTTGAGAGACTCCAGGGTCAAATTACTAATTTGACCAATCAGGTAAGCTGTGTGTATGCAATCTTTTTTCCTGTGTATAATGTGATCAGAAAGCTTTTGTATTATTTCATTGTGAGTAGCTTTTCTGACTGACCTGCTCTAATATGAAATTCTGTATTTCTGTTATTGCGTATGTGTTTGTGTGGTTCAGCTTCATCAGGCGCAGAACGAGTGTCAGAGAGAACGTACAGAGAGATGTAAGCTGGAGAGACTGCAGATGCAGCATCACAAACAGGTACTGGCTGCAGCTCACGGCTCAGCCTGATAGTATTGCATATATACTGAAATGGTGAATAAAATGATGCTGTCAGACTGAATAAGTGAAATATTTGGTCCGTTTGGCCATGTGTTCAAGTACATTTAAGACTCCTGAAAAGAAAGTTGCAGTAGGATACAGGTGGTGATAAAACTTGCAGACTAGTGCCCCCTAGTGACAGAATGGTGGAAGACTAGGCTGACTGTAGTAAGTTCATACTGGGCAAATCACAAGAGCCTCACTCCAACTAGTTTGTTTTGGTCAGTGCATTCGGGAGCAGCAAGGGGAATATTGATACTCCTCAGTGGGAGGCAGCTGCAGCAGGGTTGAAGGTCAGCAGTGGCCCATGCCATGACAGGGCCGCTGCATTCGCTGAGAGTAGCAGCAACGCACTGATTGGGGATCACATGTGTACTTGTGATCCCTCGTAGGGGCAGCAGCAGGAAAGACGTACCTCAGACCCCACGTCAGACTCAGTGAACGGCCCGCTGAGCCCTCCCTACTGTGGTCCCTTTGTGCAGGTGGGACCGCAGGGCCTTGAAGGTTGGCCCATACACTTCCCTCCCCGGATGCCCAGTGCAGCAGGCGCCACAGCCGCAGCCGCCGCAGCACCACCCCCTGTACGAGACTTCCAGCCCGTTAACCCGGTAAGGGTGCTCTAAAGCCCCTCTGTCTTTGTCTCTGGAGTGACTCTGGTTCACTGAGGAAACAAGGCTCTTTTTTTTTCCTCTCTCTTACCTGTACTCCCCTTACTTGCTGGGGGCAGCACGCTTACATTCAATAACCAATATTAGGTTACAGCAAAGACTTAAGGGCTACTGGCTGTGATGGCTAAGAATAGAAATTTTAACGTAAATGCTGTGTTCTCTTTTGTCAGGGTTTTCCTTGGCAGATGTCATTCCCTCAACCAAGAGGGGCCAGAGCAGTAGGAGAGAGTTCACGTCCACCACCAGAGAATGCAGGTAACATACAGCCCGTGAAGTGCAACTTTGAATTCTTATAGTTTTATTTTTATTGCAGGCCATTTTTAAGACGTAGGTCAACACGTAATGGCATGTATTCGACCAGTTTTACTCTCAAAATGTATTCACAGTGAGCCACACAATTGGACCTCCTTTTTCATTAGTTATGTCTAAAGTTCTTTAGCACAGAAGTGTAAGCTATATGAGGCTTTAGTTTGTTTGTTTTTTTTTCATTTATAACAAAATACAGAATATTTGCAGCACCATCCGTCCATGCAAATCGCCACTGATGCCAGAGTTTTAAGATACTTGTGAAGCACAACGCAGTTGACTAAAGGCAGCTGTGTTGCAGCAAACATTTTGAGTGAAGATAATGCAGTTTTGTACCTTATTTTGGTGTTTGTAGATCAGTCGGCAGCAGCAGCAGCGACAGCAGCACCTGGAGCAGGATTTGGAAAAAGGGAGCGACAGAACATTGACCCTGGAAAGCACTAAAGCATCACCGTACCCACTTAAAGGAGTCTGGGTAGTAGCATGAAATCAGTTTGTTTTTGAGTTGACAAGGTGTGATTTGATCTATAATTTTCCTACTGAACTGTAGATATCCTATTGTAATGTTGTTTATACTTGCGTTTTATAAGGCTATTTGTGACACGCTATTCTGAATATATACATGAAATATTGTTTAGATTTTTTTATCGGCAACTTAAGTCATTTGTTAAATAGGTTGGAATAATTAACATAGTTTTTTTTCCAGACAATATACCTGTGTGATTGTCTCTCTGCAAGTATGTAACAAGTAGTTTGTTACTTGTAGGGTGACAGGAAGCCATTCCCCAGTAAGACTAAGACTACATATACTCATTCCAACCATGAATGATTATATAGGTACACTGAATCATAGAGCTTACAATGTGAATGTTAATTGATTTATGAGGGTTTCTTCAGTACCATCGATGTTATAGAGCTGTCCCATAACTGTGTAACTGTTCAAAAGTGGTTGTTGAAATACAAAATTTTTGGGAAATGAATTTTGATGGTATCATACCAAAAAACATGATTGTGATTATTGATAATTTATTTATAACCTGCTGTTTTGATAGTTGCATTGACTAAATGTAAATCATTGTCTTTAGTAATGCTGTTCTTTCTATGTTGTTAGTGTACTCCCAATATATTGTAGCTATTGACATTGTATGTTTGTATCAGACACAATACACAGTACATACACAACCTTTTTTTTCCCCCCCCATGATGATGGACCTAATCTCATTAAACAACACTTCGACTTGATTTGACCACTCATTCCGATATTTATGCTCATCTCACTGCATCACGTACTACTGCACACAGTTTAGCCACAACACACAGTACCAAGTGGTTACAGCAGCAAAATCTCAAGGCAGCAGCCTCCTCCTCATCCTCAGATACCTGTTATGTCATATGAACTCACTCACTGACTTGAACTTATCAGTACCAAATATTCAAAATTCTGCCCAAGCAGTGGAACGAGGAAGATTTGTCAGAATTTGGAGGCCCTAGACACCCAGTTACAGCAGTACAGCTGCTCCTCAGAGGATAAAAACCCTCTGCCAGGATGTCTGACTTTCGTTTCTGCCCAATTCAACAACCAGCAATCCACGCCTTGCCGACTGACCTGTGAACTGCTGTAACACAGTCAAGAGCCACAATAACAGATACAGGACTACACGTCCAGGTCATACTATTAGGAAAAGTTCAATCTAATCTCAGAATCAACAAGCCTTGCCTGTTTAAACTGAATACCAGTTACGATTTCCTTAGTATAGTGTATTTTGAGTAGTCAGTTGAAGGGCTTCAAAAATGTGGAGATGAGTTTTGAAATGGCGCAGTTTTATCTAGCAAGTTATCAACAGGGAACAAAATCATGATGGGTGAGAGCTGAGATGAGACATTAACAGAATTGCACTTTGAAAGGTATGCTGTAATTAATGGCAGTTGTTTTCCTGGTTTGTAGCCTTTTCTTTCTTTCCTTTTTTCTTTTTTTTTTTTTTGCTGTAGGAAAAAAAGCACATGTGAGACTTTTTGTATTTGACTGGCTTAATAAATCTATTCTAAATGTCTTAGTAGTATCTTACCATGTTTATTAATCTTTCTGTTTTGTTCGGGGGATAGAAAACGTCAAGGGAGTACATCGTTTTCACCTCTCCATGACAGAACACCCACCATTTGTTTCTCAGAAAGAAGAGTCTACACATCAGTGTTGTTCTTCATGATTTATTGGAAGTAATTAACGTTTAGGTGGTAATGGCGAACAGGTCCTGAGATGAGAAGATGACATGGTGCGGTGGGATTGCAGGGCAGCCTGAATGCACTGAAAGGCTGGCCTAAACCCCAAGCTCCAAAGAGGCACCACAGAGTTCCTGTTTTCAAGCCTCCTCTTCATTGAACATGCCATCTTCATGTATAAGAAACTGCCACATTACACGCTATCAGGCTATCTTAGTTCTACTAGTCTTGTGCATCTGATTACACTTATTTCATTAGACAGAATACTAAATGATCAGTCGGATCTAGTTAAAGATATCCTGTGTGTACTGTTGGAGCAGGTATCTGTGGATGTCAGCTCGGACCTCAGAAATTTTGACAGTTGGGTGCCACCTCATCACTGGCTTCCCGTCTGGTCCCACCAGAAACTTCTCAAAGTTCCACTTTATGTCGCTGCTCTTTAGAGGCTCCCAGAACAATCTGCCATACATGGAACCAAAGTCAACTCCAACAGGGGGGCAGGAGCTCTGCACGGCACAAAGACATATTCAAGTTCAAAAATACACTGCACTGGGTTTGGCTCTGTGTATGTGTCTGTGTGTGCTCCTTTATTTGCACTCACGAGAGCGTGCGTTATAGCCTGTTTCAAATGCGTAATTAAATACGTTTGAAGAGTCTTAAGCACATCTGGAGAGTAGCATTCATAATGCATCTTTTAAAAGGTGTTTAGGAACTTTTTAATATTTAAACTGATAAATTCAAATTTAAGTTTGAGATCACAGATATTTCACGTTTCTTACCTTAAGGAAAGTAAAAACCTCTTGCTCATTTTTCCCATTCACATCACCTTTCTCGAACAGCAGGAAGTTTGGAACGAATCCATTGCCTGGTCTAACGTGCCTGGAATCCAGAAAAAGGACATCATATCAGTGGACGTGCCCCTGAGCACTTTGCTGCTTGGCGGCTGCCCTAGATTCCCTGCAAGCCGAGCAAAGCCACATAGTGTATTGCAAAGGCTTTGCTATGGGTCTGTGATGACTGATGCAAAGCGAGACATACGTTTTATGTGTGTTGGAGAGGCCTCGAAGAGAAATTGATGTTATTGCCAAAGGATGTGTTCATGCTTTAATGAAGCTTTGTTGACTGACAGAGGATTTACCTTTATTGCACATTCCTCTCTACATGCAGCTCTGAGGTTTCTCATGTTACAGCACATATATACAGTCTTGTGATAAGCTTGTGCCTCAGTATTAGGGAATTCTAATGTTTTCACATCAAAATACTATCAAGTTCCCTGGAAAACCAAGACTTTCACTGTCTTCAATTCATTCATTAGTTTTTTTTTGGTTTTTTTTGGTTTTTTTTGGAACAGTGTTTTTTACTGTGCCTGACTTGAGGTTAACGTGCACTGAAAGACTTCTCACTTTAAAGCTGGCAGGATTTCATGCTTTTGCCCCGGTTCCTGTTTTCCAAATTGGTTGCAGGGAAAGCCGAGAAGAGTGAGCCCAAGTGGTTTCATCTCCTCGTGCAGTGCATTCATTTCTGATGAAAGAAGAGAAAAGAGTTCAGGTGGAGAAGCTTTTTCTTTCTTTCTTGTCTTAACTAACAAAAAATAATGCCCCCCCCTCCCCAACACCATGCTGTTTCTTACCTACATACTGATAGGTGAGTCCTCAGTATGTAGCCACGTTGACAAAGAGGACAGTCTTGCCTGTGTAGTCACTGAAGTTCACAGTTTGACTACCATTTACAGTCTTTGCCCGGTATTTGTAAATGGTGCCCTCCGTGGATGAGTTACATCGCTGCGGATTCAGACAAAAGGTCAAAGCATGTCATGTTTATTTTAACTCACTAACAGACAACACAGTTACTCCCAGCTCATGTAATGCAGGTGTTTTTACTTCCAAAAAACCCCCCCCAAATGATTTTATAGATAATAAAGGTGCACAAGAAAGCAAACAGATTCCACATGAACTGTTCCAGCGGGACCATGATGTGCTTTTATATGTGCTCTCTTACACTTCCATACACCACAAGCATCAAAAGAGTTGGACTTGACTTGGATGTAACCTCTCACCTCACACAAATGTTTGAGTAAAGGAGGTGTGTTTTGTAACATTTTGGTCACCCACTCATTTTTAATGACACGTCATACCTGACTAAGTGAAAAAAAAAATGCCGTTTAATGCGACAAACATGTTTGTTTACTTAATGATCACTTTAACAACGTGAACTCACACAAGTCATTAATCGATAAGTGTGCTCTGTGTGGTAAACATTTGCATGTAGCAACATTACATGCTGTTTCTTTGCTTTGTCTTACATGATGTGTTTGGCTGTCCGCTCGGACAAAACAGGACATCAGAATGTGTCATTTTCAGTCATTTTTGCTGCGCCGAGAAATGTTGAAAACACCCCCAAGGTCAAATAAACAATCACCTCTGCATTCTGATCCATATGCACTACAGATGTCAGGAGTTTGTTTATCAAATTGATCCTGAAGCTTTAACCAAACAAGCAGCATCAGGGACAGCTGCAATACTTCCCCTTTCTTCCTCTTCATGCCTCTGGTGTTATGTGGACTAGGACACTCATCACACTACAAAACAAGCCCTGTGTGGACAGGAGAACTCTGCTATCAAACCGCTAAAGGCACGTAGCTGTCAAACTACCCTCGCCCACCTACAAATCTTCTGTAGTCTAGCTTGTGAAATGACAAATGATTATTTTTATACCGCTGAGAAAACAGAGGTGGGGGGGGGGATTCAACCAACTTGTTATTGTGGCTGACAGGACCAGTTTCACAAAATATCAGCAATTTGGAAAAGGACATAATCAGGAGCCCTTTGGTTTTAATTGCCATAGAGTGCAGAGTAACAGGTGCTTATTTTATTTATCTACTCAGTCTTAAGGTGTGAGAGCATACATATGAAAAACAAACATCAGTGAAAGAGGTGTGTTGAGCAGAGCATGAGAAAAGTCAGTGGTGCTCAAATTTCCTTATAATTTTACTCTTATGGGACATATATTTTACCCATCAGGAAGAACATTCTGGAAAGTGTTGACACAATGCCCAACAAACTACAGCAAGAACAAAATAACATGGGGCACCAGTTAAAACTGACCACCAGGAGCGTTAAGACTGATGACTGCTACCAACCCCTGACATTGTAACTATATTATAAAGCCTGTTTTGTTGGCGTTTGCATTATCTTTAACCACTTGTTCTTAATGTTTGAGCTGGCATGGGTTACGCCTATGCTGTGCAACATTATTATTATTATTTTTTCTCTTAAACATCGAGCCACACTCCCCTGGTTGTGGGAACAGAGCAGTATTTGGGGGAAAAAAAAAAAAAAAGATAAAAAGACGGGGGTGTCGTCTTATAGAAGTCACGTGTGTCTCCTGTGTCTGAATTCACGCCATAAATGTGTTGGATATCAACAGGTAGACCTACCTGAACTAAGGGAGATCCTGCGGTGCAGGGTCGCAGCAGACCGAGCAGCAGCAGCGGTAAAAGGGGCCACATCGTGCCGTCCTTCCGCGACAAGGTGACTGCTCTCTATGGATGTCCGTCAGCCTCTCCCTCTGGATAAATGAACTGCTCTGGCAGGAGGCGGAGGGGCACACAGCTGGCTGACGTGTCGTCATCAGGTGACGTAAACCGATTGTCACCCTGGATGAACGTGTCAGTGAACAAAATAACGACGAGTCTCCAGGTTAGATAAATGAAATGTCAACTATTCATTCTTAGCATTCATATTATGAGCAGTGCCATGTTTGTTTTTTAGTAACTGAGTAATCCGCGATATTGTTGTCTATAACTGTCAAACAAACGAGGAAAAAACTGAAAACCCCCAAAAAATGCATTTTAAAAATTCTTATTTTATTCTTATTTATTTTAGTCCAAGTAAGATTTTACCCACAAACAAGATAGGGAAGATGTTACATGTATACAAAGAAAAAAACAAGAGTAAATTAATTACTAACTAACTTTTTTACCAAAATGCGATGCTTGCTTATCAAGGTTATCGCGGATTTGAGACACCTGGGAATCACATTTAGGCAAGAAGAACACCTAGGTCCATAATTTGTTGGACAAATTATTGTCACATTGTTTCCTTGTTATTTCACGAGAAATGAAGCAGACATATTATCTGAAGTTGATTCAAAGTGTTGAATTTGTATTTTATAGCTTTTCACTGGAATTTTAGACATGAGGCCCAAAGAGATGTCAGCGCAAATGAAGAAGGCCACCATTAGGCTGAAAAAAACAACAACAAACCTATCAGAGAGGTAGCAAAAACTTTAAAGTCTACAATCAAGAGAGGTCCTCATGAATGTAAATACAGAGGGTTTACAACAAGGTGCAAATCGGTTTCATCTGTCCAAAGAATTTTTTCAGAACTGCGCAGGCTCTTTTGGATGTTTCCTGTCAAAGTCTAATCTGGCCTTCTTGTTCCTGAGTGTAACCAGTGGTTTGCAGCTTGCTGTAAACCCTCTGTATTTCCATTCATGGAGGTGTCTCCTGATTGTAGAGTTTCACACTGATACACCTACCTCCATGAGAGTGTTCTTCACTTGGTTAGATGTTGTGAAGCTGTTTTTCTTAACCATGGAAATAATTCTATCATCATTTGCTTTAAGAGCTTATAGTTAGGGCTGGATCAGGTGACCCTGAACCATCCCTAGGCACTGAGAACTTCCTCTTCCTCACTTCCTTTCACTCTCCATGTGTTTCAACACCACTTGGATTTAATCATTAGTTATTATTAAACTCTGTCTCTCTCCCATAGGTGTACCTTTTTTGTCCTGTCTCCCTCTGCTCTCTTCTGTTTCCCCTCATCCCCAACCGGTCGCGGCAGATGGCTGCCCCTCCCTGAGCCTGGTTCTGCCGGAGATTTCTTCCTGTTAAAAAGGAGTTTTTCCTTCCCACTGTTGCCAAGTGCTTGCTCACAGGGGGTCGTCTGACTGTTGGGGTTTTCTGTCTAATATTGTAGGGTCTTTACCCTAAAATATAAAGCGCCTTGAGGCGACTGTTGTTGTGATTTGGCGCTATATAAATAAAACTGAATTGAATTGAATTATCTTCTGTGGTCTTTCTGCTGCTGAGCTGGCCAATGCATTAATTCTTTTTAAGAATGAACTAGATTGTTAATTTGACCACTCTTAAGGTTTTGCTATCTCTGATAGGTTTTTTTGTTTTTGCAGCCTAATGATGGTCTCCTTCACTTGCATCAACATCTCTATGGACCTCAAATTGAGAGTTCCATTGAAAAGCTACCAAACGCAAGTTTAACACACTTAATTTGTTATGGAATAATGAGGGAACAGGCCTCACCTGGCCATGAATATGCTTCTCAGTCAAATGTTCAATTACTTATGAGCCTCTGAAAATGGCCACAATTCCTAACAATTAATGCAATACTTTTGTTAAACGCCTTGAACTGAAGCTGAAATCTGCACTTTAATAACATCTTGATTGTTTGATTTGTGGTGGAGTAAAGAGGCAAAACTACAAAAATTATGTCATTGTGCTACAATTTACGGACCTGACTGTAGATTGACGGTGAGAATGTGTTTAACCATCTAAGAGCCACAATAACAAATGTAAATTCCATGACTTTCAAATCCCTGTTATAGAAATCCCTGATTTTAGATGTATTCCTAGTAGTAGTGTTCCTAGTAGCTCTCTCATACTGTTGTGACAGAGGACATGATGCACCATGAGTGAGTTATGTGCATGGCTAGCAAACTTCCTTGGATTTGTGTGTGTGTGTGTGTGTGTGTGTGTGTTGGATTACTGTTCAACAGAACTTACTGGAAGTGTGCAACATGGGGCATGTTAGATTGAACAAACGAACAAATTATGATCTTTCTGCTTGAGTTATCGAGCCAATTACATAATAGAAGTTCACTTTAACTGAGGACCTTTCTTGTGGTGTGTTATTTTTTCTTTTCTGGGGGGTATGAAATAATCATGACTAGTGTGTGGGGTTGGAAATTATAAATGGGATCATAAATAAATATAACTAAAACCCAGTGTGTGTTGAATACAAATGGACTGTGCAAGAGTTCAATAATGAGTTGCATTTTTAAATCTGCTACAGAGCTGACATGGCAGCAACTCCATTTAACATTAAAATAATGCAGTGATGTGTTAAATTTTGACACTATAAACTCAGCATTAACCTGTGCTGACTAGGGTTAAATTTCAGCTATTAACAGAGCTGTTGCATCTGACATAGTGTTACATATTAAGTACTTCCAAAAGCGTATATATTACTATAACTGCTGCTTAAATCAGTCAGTGGGCTTTGTGATGAAACATTAAATGTTACAAGTTGAACTTGCCCGAATCTTCGTGAATGCAAAAATGATAAACAGACAACCAGAGGAGAGCTAAGCGGCCTACTGTTGGCTTATTTTATTCATGGATCATTTCTCCTCTTTGGGATCAGCTGTTGCCATGGTGAGCTGGTACTTGGCCATATGCCCTGTGGGTGGCTGACAGGCGTCTTTGCAAGCCTGTTAGAGCATCTCACTCACTGCATTTTACACAGTGTTCAGCTCAGATCTGCAGAGTGCCACAAGGCCAGAAACAGTTGTCATGCAGCGAGGGAGCAAAAGGCACCAGAAGGGCCAAATATCACATGAATTTGTTCAGTTAAGGAAAAAACAAAAGGTGCTGTGAGGACATATACAAATGCAAATGCAAATACAAATGCTTTTGTATACAGTGTATATAAAAATAAAATACAGCTTTATCTAAACTCCACTCAACACAATGAGAACCTGGACATAGACACAAAGATCACCCTGTCACTGGTTATCTGCAGCTTCCTGCCACTTCTTGTGGTCATTTCCCCTTTTCTTGCTGAGATGTTTTTGGAGCTAACCATTACTGTTAAATATTTAACCTGGATATAAAGAGCCCATCAAAAGAAACATGGGATTCTGTCTCCATTTTCTTGAATAAAAAATGTTTTCCTTGTTGTTGCTTCACCTGAATGTTTGACATAAATTTGTTTTTCAAATTCATCCATAGACAAAAGAAAATGTCTCCTTACTCATGCTAAAGTTTAAAACATAAAGTTGTGACATCAAGACATACAGTACTGTGCAAAAGTCTCGAGTCACCCCTCATTTCTTTATATTTAGGAAAGATGGGAAATAGGTGCAGCTATTTATTGAAACGTGCAAACATACATGGAAATACAGTATATAGGGCAAAAACAGAGTTTGTACATTTCTAATGACCTTGAAAGCCAATATTTGGTTTGACCACCTTTATTCTTCAACACAGCCTGAACTCTCTTAGGAAGGCTTTCTTGTAATTTCGTTAAGTAGTCTTCAGGAATAGTTCTCCAGGCTTCTTGAAGGACATTCAAAGCTCTTCTTTGGATGTTGGCTGCTTTTTTTCCCTGTTCTCTGCCAAGATGATCCCACACTGCTTCAATAATGTTGAGGTCCGGGCTCTGGGGAGGCCAATCCATGACTGATAATGTTCCATTGTGTGTTTTTCTATCCAGGTATGCTTTTACTGCATTGACAGTGTGTTTGGGATCATTGTCATGCTGAAAAATGAAGCTACTGTCAATCAGACACTTTCCAGATGGTATTGCTTGATGGATCAAAATCTTTTGGTACGTTTCTGTGTTCATAATTCCATCAATTTTGACAAGATCTCCAACACCACTGGACAAAATGCAGCCTTGATCCATGACGGAGCCTCCACTGTGTTTTATAGATGGCTGTAGACTCACTGTTGCACAGCTCTCCTGACCTCCTCCGTACATACAGACAACGATTTGAACCAAAAATTTCAAATTTGGATTCATCACTCCATAAGACTTGTTGCCACTGATTTTCAGTCCAGTTCTTGTGTAATTTGGCATGCCTCAGCCTTTTCTGCCTGTTTCTCTTCCTTAAGAATGGCTTCTTGACAGCCACCCTTCCACTGAGACCATTTCTGATGCAGTATGG
>VUQI01045926.1:1930-18189 GCA_015106735.1 Paratilapia polleni | reverse complement strand
ATGCACAGCACCAAGTTTGGAGAAAACCAAACACAGCATATCAGCACAAACACCTCATACCAATTGTCAGCACGGTGGTGGAGGTGTGATGATTTGGGCTTGTTATGCAGCCACAGGACCTGGGCACCTTGCAGTCATTGAGTCGACGTCCTCTGTATACCAAAGTATTCTAGAGTCAAATATGAGGCCATCTGTCTGACAGCTAAAGCTTGGCCCAAACTGGGTCATGCAACAGGACAATGATCCCAAACACAGCAGCAAATATACAACAGAATAACAGAAAAAGAAAAGAATCAAGGTGTTGACTGAAATGCTGTGGCAGGACCTTCAGAGAACTGTGCATACACGAATATCTGCAAACCTCAATGAACTGAAGTAACGCTGTAAAGAAGAGTATGCCAAAATTCCTCCACAGCGATGTGAGAGACTGATAAAGTCACACAGAAAATGATTACTTCAAGTTATTGCTGCTAAAGGTGGTTCTACAAGCTACTGAATCATGGGGTGTTCTTAGTTTTTATAGTCCTGTGAAAACTTTCTTTCTCACGACTGTATGTGTGCAATGTCAGTGAAGTGTGTGGGAATGTTAAATCCACACGGACGAATTTAGAACTATTTTACTCGACTGGTATTTGTATTTTTTTTAAAACCAAATTTCTTTTCATATTGCAATAATTGAGGCCTGTGGTGGAATCACATTCTCAGCACTGCAGGCACCGTGGCCCACTTGTGTGATAAGAAACAGTGAAACACTGGTATGAGATGACATTATACACAGGCTGTGATAAATCCAGGTACTACATAATGTTGTACGACACAAACAGCCATGTAAATGACACTGTAGTCGACGTCAGTGTGGGACAGTGAGGTTTTTTTCGGTCACCACTGTGGCCTTGTGTCAAACCTGTCCGCTGTCCCACTGCGGCTGTTTCAGCATCATCACTCTGCAGGGTTTAAGCTCCTGTCAGTTTCACCATTTTGCATTCTGATGGCGAGTCCTAATGAGGATTGTGGAGGTGACTCCATGACCCCTCCCCAACCCCGCTGTCCGCCCACATCAATCCTAACTTTGTCAATTAATCCTCAGCGGACTGGCCCCTCCTGGAAAGAAGGGCAGTCACTCAAAATGCAGAAGCATCTCTGACCTTAGATTTACAGAGGAAACTGGTTCTCCCAGAAACAGCTGCTTAGGGTGGAATATTATACTGATTATATACAAAAAGAGATTTTCTCCATGAGTTAAAATGTAGATACTTGATTATTTTCTGTCTTCCAACATTTTAAATATATCCAATTCCAGACTACACAGGAACACTAAATAGGCTTTGAGAATTTGTCTTCAAACTCAAATAATAACATTTAACATCCTCAAAGGTCAAAATCAATATTGTATGAGTATTACTGATGAAGCGGTTCTTCCATTTTCATTGCAGTTAAGGTTGAGCAAATGTATTATTACATTTCTGCTGACATGTATGATCCATAAGGATGTATCATAGTTTGCAATTTTATCATATGATTTCTTAAACAGTCCTGACGAAAATATATTTATTCATGCATTTTTACCACTTTTCATAGCCCGGGTCCCAAGAACCTCACAAGACGTTCCCAAGCCAAGACTGAGATGTTCCCAAGCCAGCCGAGAGACATAATCTCTCAGGTGTGTCCTGGGGTCTCCTCACAGTGTGACATGCCCAAAAGTCCTCACCTAAGAGGCATCCCAGAGGCAATCTAATCAGATACCGGAACCACCCATACACTGTACATCCAAGATGAACATAGCTTCCAGGTCTGAAAGGTGAAACCAATGCAGAAGTGCTGTAGTCATCCATTTTTTTCTAATGGCCAACAGGGGGTGACTCGTCTCTTTGCAAAATGATGTCCAAATGTATAGAAGTATATGGGAAAATGACTCTCTCCCGTGTGATGTATGACTTCAGTAAACGCTTTCCTGATGAGTTTATCGTCGAACTCACTAGCTTAAAGTCTTATTGAATTCAAAATGATGTTCATTTTAAATATTATGTGGCCTCCATGTCTAAGCCTCTTACTCTCTCTCTAAGTGTGAAATCAGATAGCCTTCTGTGAAAGCTCCTTTTCCCCAGCTGTATCTATCTGTTTCTGTATCTTTATTGTGGTTGAGGGGTTTGACTGACTGAGTGATCCCAGGAAACATCTTTCAGGGTCAGTTTACAGCTGGTAGTTAGGTCCAGACTAAGTGTGGTTCTAATGATGCCTATGACAAAGAGAACAGGGAACCCAGATACCTCACCTGCAGGTTCCTGGAGGCTCCTATCATCAAGCACCTGGTTGGAGCTTCACTGATGGGACCCGACACGAGACACGGCATGAACACATGAGATTGCCCTCCTGCGGGCCCACCACTTGGTAGAGGAGCTAGAGGAGTCAGGTGCATCATGGATCAGGCAGCAGTTAAAAGCAAAACCCTTGGTGGTCCAATTGCTAGCTGACAAAAATTAAGTGTGCTCGTTCAGACAGGTCACAGAGTCAAACTCAGTCTGGAGTCATGGCAAACTAGCTGATTGCAGTGCCAGGCCACTTCAGCTGATGGCTCAGCTGATACTCTTCTATACACCCAGTTCTCATATAGTGCATATTATTTGTGGCTCAGTTAAACTAGAGTAAAAATACGACAGAAACCTCCTTGCTATTGGGAAAAATTGTTGGTTACCTGGTGATTTCACTGAATGATTTCGATCATGTTCAATTGCAAGGCGATTCCACAGGTCACCTGGTGGGAGGCAACCTGTCTCCAAACGATCCAAACACTGCAATCACAGATTGACAAAGGTTTGCAAATAATTGCCATCTAATTTATAAATGCAGACAGATTGTCAGTCTGCAATTTTTGCTGAATTATCACAGTTAATCAGCATATTATCACAAACAGATTGCATATAGTTGCCAACTTGGCCCCATTCAATCGCAAACCAATAGCAGACTGATAGCAGACTGATAGCAGACTGACTCTGTCTTATTGCCCGTTTTATCACAGTCTTGATGCACCAAAGTCGCTTTGAAGCATCAGACTGCGAGTGGTCACAGACCTGGTCCCCATCTTTGAAGCATCCATTTCAAAGGCCAAAATTACTGCACACAGTCGCAATAATTTTGGTCATGCTGCGGTCTCCAACCACTGTTTTCCCCTATAATGTGACTGTAGCATTAAGCTGATTTAGCCTACTCACAGCAGCTGTGCTCCTGCAAGCCACTTTGCAACCCAGCTCGACCCCAGCTCCTCCTTTTAATGCTGTTTCTGAAGACTTGAAGAATCTGTTGTCACAGATGATTGGTGTATTCTTTGCTGGTGTCTTGCTGCTTTTCTCCCCACTTTCAGCTTTCCATGTATGCACACGGAGTGGCGGGAAGGTCCCAGAAGAAAGTTATATGGCAGTATAACTCCAGATGGAGATAACAAACATCTTTTGACTCCAGTGGTCCTGACCATCAGCTGTAAATGGGAACTCCAAGTAGAAAAATGTAAGCAAACTGCAATAATAAGAAATAAAATACTGTCTTTAGAAAACTACATAAACACATACATTACTAATGAAGAAAATTTGTTCACTGTTTATAGCAATACTACTAGTGTGCAATGTAATGTGGACACAGTAATTGCTTCTGTGGCTGGGCACTGACCTTTTTATGACTCCTAAGAAGGCTAAAACATGAATGGATTAATCAGTTTAAAAAGAGGCATTTAAATTAAAATAAAATGTGAATTACCTAGCAGACAGGTAGGTAAAATACCTGAAAATTTAAATTTCTGGCAGCATTGTTTTTTTTTTCTCAATCCAATTATTTGAAAGTTCTTTTCACATTTATATTAGAGACACACTCCTCTCCACAGCTTTATGCTCCGAATAGCTGATTTTTGTGGTTCATGCTGTAAACACTCCAGCACAACGCATCACTTCGGGCTCATTCAAAATGAAGTGTGAATGATGATTAGCAGTCACCTCTGTTGCCCCCAGGAGGGCAGTTAAATATTTAATAATTAACTTTGTTAACCTTCCCGTGGGTTTTCTACAGGTGTGGCAATGATTTCACCCCCATGAACAGACTGAGACGTGGATGAGAATTTTAACGAGCCGATTCATGACAGAAACAAACCTGGACCCACTGATATGCAGAACTTCAGGTGTACGCACCAGCAGCAGCTTTGATGGAGTGATTTTATGGGTGATTAACAGAAATGACATCCCTCCTGTTAACAGTAATAACAACTCTTGTGCATTAACTGCATCCTCACCCTGATTAATTCAAGATTTATAGGCATACAGAGACAAATGTTTTTCTTGGCCACTTTTAAATATCGCTATAAATTCTCAATCCATGCAGGGATGCACTTAAAATGTTTCTAAAACAAGATTACTTTTAGATTGTTTTTTTTTTTTGGTATGCTGCAGCTTTTTATTCTTTTTTTCTCATTTGAATTTTTAATAAAAAAGGAAAAGAACAACACTGCTGCACACACTGTGGTTAGTAATTATGAGGGCCCCCATTGAGGACTTCACTTTGGTACAGTGGGAGGAAGCGGTGAAGTGTCATCCGTCTTTATATACAGTCTGTGCTTCGATTAGAAGACAGGCGCCTAAAATAACTCGACTGTCCTCCCTCAGACGAGCAAATTATTATGGCCCAGATTTGCCTTTTAAAAGTTAACCAATCATTAGCAGCATGCATGGAAAATGTCTGCTGTTGTCCTTGGCTTTAGTGGCATCCTGTAAAATGCAGTTTTCTAACAGTGTGCTTTACATGCATGTATTTGAACCCAAAACTTGGATATTTTCTTAAATCAAATAGATTTTAGAGCCCAGATCGATATATGATTTTTAAGACTGATAACGATATTTGGTGATTTAGAAATGCGATATTCCGATATATCGGCTGATATTGTTTTCCTTTCAGACACACGAAACATAAACTTTCCTAAACATTTGTTATGTGTAGTTATTTATTTACTCATTACGCTCTGCCCGAGTCTGCTCAGAGAGGTGTACTACGAAGCGAGAGTAATGGCTTAGTGAGATACGATGAGCTTAAAGTCAGGGTTTTCTGTGTCATGAAAGTGGCTCTCTTTTTAACCTGCTAAATCACCACCGTAACTTATGCTGAACACATAACCTGGTCGGGAGTAGGTTATGTTCCGAGTTTCGGTTTAAAATCGTCTGGAAGCTTCACGTTTTCACTGATTTTTTTATTTATAGCATGTTTTAAGTGCAATATATAGATTCCCTGCTGGGGGAATACGTTTTATATGTGTAAGCCGTAACTTACTAAAACCGCTGAATTAAGGATCAGATTGTACATATATTAATTTGGTGATGCAGAAAATGTATAAATGTTGTTCTACTTGATTCTAATCTGCTGATAATTCTCTTTTACACTGCTGGAACTGCAGCTACTAGAACACAGATCACACCAAGAACACCTATTCAATCAATACAGTTCATTTCACTCTGATCTGCCGATAAACTAAAGCGATCTGCATGCCTCCTTCACTAGGCTATGGGACAGTAACCTATAATGTTTAAATGTATCCAGTTAAAATTTTCAGAGCTCTGATGTACAGCTGCCACGTTATACAGCACCACTGAGACCGCACTCAGCGATAAAATAAATAACTTGAATTAAAATGTTTAACTGCTCTGTGCGATAAATCACCAGATTAACAATTTTCTGAGGCATTAATCTCTTGTTTTATTTGCACCAGTGTTGCATTTTATTGTTTTTTTTTTATGTTCTTTATAGATTTTTAATCACCATTTAATCATTATTATCATCACTATCTGTTAATGTCTCTGATTGGAGCAGGCGGCACTCATAGGGATGATTTTGTGCAGAAAAAGAGTCACATGACCCGTGAAACACCCCTTTTTATGTGAGAGCACACAGAGTCTAAAGCAGAAACCACCTTCGTGATGCCCGTTATCTCCAGCTGGAGTTTTAGGTTTTGTCGAGCCAGCTAACTGAAAGAAAGCCTGGCTGTGTTGAACTTCATTTGTAGTATACCCCTCTGATTGTTGTTTGTTGTTCCAAACACGTGTTGACAACAGGGAAGTTGCAGAGTGCCCTCTGGTGGACAAACTGTGCAGTGTTAACACTCATGGTTAAAGGGTGTTTTTCCTGTCTCCTTTTTACTTTTTAATTCACCAGCCAATAGCGAATATTAGTCGATAAAATTGGCCTGCCGATAAATCGGTCAGGCTCTAGTAGATTTGGTATCTAAACTAAACTTAAAGGGGACCTACTCTGCTTTCCCTTATTTCCTGTCATATATCTCCTGTTACGAGTGGTGGTTACTCATATAAGATATGGCCAGACCTCTCTAAATGCTTGTTTTCAGACAGTTGTTTATACTTGTGAATGTGTATGATGTCAGTGTGAGTTGATATCCGTAACATGGACATGAGACAGCAGGAGGGTGTTTAAACCTTGCTGCTTAAACCTTCAGTTTATGGGGAGAAAGTTGGTTTAAAGGATGGGAGCTAAAAAAGCTTGATTGGATTAACTGAGGAGCTGTACCAAGCCCCATTATAAGGGAAATCAGGATTATATTAGTTTGTGAATCATGCAAAGCTACTCTAGTAGAGTCTAAGAATGAATATATGGAAATGGAGGTGAAAATGAGCAGTATAGATCCCATTTAAAAACTGTCCCAGATGAGACTCAAAAATCCCCCAAAGTCCTCAAGACCCAAGATTGGCAAGATTGCTGTGACTTGAGAGAACAATTTCAAAAACAATTACATGTTGTGACAGCATAGGGTTAGGTCATGCCCTACGTGACATAGTCCTCAGTGGGTTAACAAGGCATTTGGCTCGTCATGGTGAGATCAAAACCCAGAGCTTCCAAAACTACAGGAACTACAGGCATAAGAAATGCGTATGCAAAAGAACCTCTAGCTTTACAAAATTAAAACCATAATGTTTAAATCAGAAAACACAGTTAAAAATAGCTAAAATCTCAGCATTTGTTTTTGAGATATTTTAGAGACACAATAAGCAACAGTTTGTGGGTACATATGTATGTAACATTTGCAAGGATGTAATTCAGTGAGTCTGGCATGTAACACACATCACAGCCTCGCCTGGTGATGGATGAGGAGGCTTCAGACAGCTTGGAGGGATGAAGGGGAGTCTTATCTCTCAGATCAGACTCACAGCCTGCCTGGAAACACACCATCTCTATCTCATCTCACTGACAGAGAATAATGTTGGCTTTTTTCTATGCAAATTCACAAAATGTGCAACGAGAGAAGACACAAACGGCAGCCTCTGCATGTAGCTGTAGGGTTAAGATATCTGATTGCAACAGGATTGCCTTCAAGTCTTCATGAGCAGGTTATGTGAAACAAAAACTTCCTGCTTAACTGCTGCACAACAACCCCACTCACCCTAACAGAGGTCTAGAGAAGTCAAAGTTTAGTTCAATTCTTTTGAATATATGAACAGTTTTGTGAATGTTAAAAATGATCCAGATATTTGTCCCGAGGCTACAAAGAAGCCAAAACTTTGTGCCTTTTAATCTAACCTTTTTTTAAGCCAAAGATTTCCATAAAATTACTGCTGTTTCTGGCTTCCCCCCAGAGATGGTATTTCTGTCACAGTGAGGGGAAAATGCCTGAGATGGTATTTAGTCCCAGCTCCACTTAAACTCTACAGTGAAGCCCGTGAAAAGTTGTTGTGATAGGAAACTGTATACCTGCCAAAAAAAAGAGACCATCAGTGAGATCTGGGACTGTGAGGAAAATGATTCAGCAGCAGAAAAAAAGTTCAGTTTATCTATTTGGAAAAGTTACAAAAGAATTTAGGACTTAAGCTTCATTGTCTGTTTGCATATCTGCAACATTTTACTGCCACTCACTTTGGAAGGCAATTTCCCGTCAGATAGCCACAGATGGGATATGCAGTCAGGCAGCACCTTCTCCACCCTGATGGTAGTTTTACTCTTTGTTTTACTAGTCAGCAAATCTGATAAAAGACTCAGATTACAGCCTCCAGCCAACTGGTTTGTTTGTTTGGAAGACATGAAGAAAGAGTTTGACAATTGGAGGATCATTTTCTGGATTAGTCCACATTTGGTGGACAGTGTTTAGACTGAGTAACCTGCAGTGTGTGCTGATTAAATAAATGAACATGAGAGTGTGCTTTTAATACTGTTTGAATAACAGTGTAGCTCTGTGGACCGAATTATAACATATCCAGTGTCAGACTTCTTGATATAATCAGTTCATTTTAAACTTTTAGGGATTTGCTATTAAACATATATATATATATATAAATATGTGTATATAAAGTCATCAGACATCTATTTTTTACTTACTTTATAAAACACAGACTGTATATAAGAGATGGATGTAGCCACCGTGACATCACCCAGTGGTGTGTAGAGTTCAGTTTTGAAGCCTCAACCTCAGCATTTTGGCCGCTCCCCGTACAGGTATAATGCACAGACACAGATGCCTGCTAAATTAGGGCTAAGTAACAGACTAATGAAGTACTATAATTTCACTGTGCACCAAAACTGGAGCACAGACTTCTTGGATGGTCTGTGAGAAAAATTAACCACATGGCAAGATATATTATTTGTTAGATAATTACATTAAAATGCTTCAAAAGACTCCAATAGCACAAACACGGTCCAGAGGTCCAGTTCAGGGACTCCAATTAGCTGAGGTGAAGCCTAGCAGGCAGCAGTGGCCTTGTCAGTACTCAAGGTGGCCACATCCCTAACAATGCAAAGTTTTGGCCTTAAAACAATTCAAACAGGTGAATCAGAATAAAAAAAATCACTCTATAGCTTTTATGAAAGAGGAAACTATCCATAGGTACCAGAACTGCTTTTTTTTTTTTTTTTTTTGTATCAGGCTGTAAACATGTTTATTTCTGCTGTAAAGTTGGACATTTTAACATGGGAGTCTATGGAAACCAACTTATTTTTGAAGGCAGCCTCAGGTGGACGTTAGTGGAACTGCACCTCATCATTCGTGCAGAGAGATTGCCGCTTGGGTACAAAGCATCCAGACCCTTAAGGTCAACGGTGCCAAGCTTCCTGTGTTCCCAGCATCAAAACCAAGCAAGGCAAAGCAGCTTTTGACAAGCTGCCTAATTAGCCTACCTGAAGTTTCCTAAAACGCTCAGCGCATCTACATTAGGGCTTAAAACTTTATTGTTTTCTGCATCTTTAAAGCAACCCTGTAACTTGACTTCTTTGGTTTTGTTTCTGTTGTCCTTTGACAACAATTTTAATATCTTTATTGTCTTTATTGTCTTATGTTATATTTTTTCCATTCTTTTTGAAGCCCTTTGAACTACTGTGTGTCTGAGTGGTGCTGTATTAATATCCTTATTCTTTAAACATATTCATAACTCATGGAAAATAGGACAGTTGTGTCATTAGAAGCATGCAGAGGAATTGGAGCAAGAAGGGCTTATGTTTTGCCATGTGTCAAATACTCTGTGTATGTATGTGCAGAACTGGAGTATATATGTTTTATAGTCTAAACTGCTTCAGTTTAGCCTTGAAGCATGCAGCTGTGTTTTGTTAGGTAATGTTCAAGCACATTGCAACAAGTTCTGGGCTGCCAAATGACTACCAGGCTCTATGCAGGGATAGTTGCTGTTAAAACCCTTCAGATAAAGTGACAAAGCTCACAAAGAAAGCGACAGCAGAATGCTTCTGAAGGTTACAATTTAGAAAAAATAACTCTGAAGAGGTGAAGAGATCCTTAAGAAAACTGAATTCTTGTCACAATGTGGGCCGTTTGCTTTTGTTCCCCAGACAGCAAGACAAAATATCAGCAACAGGCCTGAACATGGCAGCTCTGTCTCACAGTGTTTGCTTTTCACAGTCCTTTAACTGCTGAGGCTCTCACAACTTGTGGACACACACAGGCCGACAGCGCTGCCATCAGCCTGGAGCTCTGCAAACATGCTGCAGTCAGGAAGTGAAGGCTGCTGGGACCACAAAGACAAACACTACAACAGGGAAATAGTAGATTTTGTGTTCTCTATTTTTTTTTGTTAACTACATATATAATACTTTGGTGCAGATTTTAACTTTTTGCCAAATTCAGCTGTTTATGACCTTTCCTGGAGCATCACCATCAAGCCAAATGTTGCACAAGAAAAATCCCATAAAATTTTCTCCCCACAAGGTTATCGTTTTGGATTTCAAACCCACAGTGACCTTTTCTTAAAAGACGAATGATAACTGTTGCAGATTCTGCAACGGGGTTTTGGACTGCTGGTTTGTAATGGAAGAAAAGCAAAGACTATATTTAAAGATAGACATAGCCACCGTGGTATCGCCCATTGGTTATTATTGGCTTAGTTACGCTGCAATAGGCCTAGGCTGCTGGGGGCTTCCCTTGACGCACTGAGCACTTCCTCTTCATCACTTCTTTTCAATCTCCATGTGTTTATACACCACTTGCATTTAATCATTAGCTATTATTAAACTCTGGCTCTCTCCCATAGTGTGTCTTTTGTCCTGTCTCCCTCTGCTCTCTTCTGTTTCCCTTCATCCCCAACCGGTAATGGCAGATGGCTGCCCCTCCCTGAGCCTGGATCTGCCGGAGGTTTCTTCCTGTTAAAAGGGAGTTTTTCCTTCCCACTGTTGCCAAGTGCTTGCTCATAGGGGGTCGTCTGACTGTTGGGGTTTTCTCTCTAATATTGTAGGGACTTTACCCTAAAATATAAAGCGCTTTGAGGCGACTGTTGTTGTGATTTGACGCTATATAAATAAAATTGAATTAAATTGAATTGGTTTTGGACTCCTCATTTTGGAGCCTCAGCATTGGCATTTTGGCCGATGTCAAAATGCTAACATATTTAGACAAGAGGGTGAAGTACTAAGTTATCAGCTAACTTGCTAGCTTGGTTAGCAAGGTGCACCCATATACTGTATGGGTGAATCACACACACACACACAGAGATAGCTGCTAATTATGAGTGTAGGATAGACAGAGAAATAGGGAGGCTTCGATGTGGCGCAGAGGTTAGCACTGCTGCCTCATAGTAGGAAGGTCTTGGGTTGGAACTGGCCAGCTGGGTTCTTTCTGTGTGGAGTTTGCATGCTCTCCCTGTGCCTTCATGGCTTCCTCCCACAGTCCAAAGTCATACTTGTCAGGTCAACTGGTGATTCTAAATCGCCCATAGGTGTGAATTATTGTCTGTCTTTCTGTGGTAGCCTGTGATAAACTGGCAACCAGGGTGTACCCAGCCTCTCACCCAGTAACAGCTGGGATAGACTCCAGCACCCCCGTGACCCTGACTTGGATAAGAAAATGGATGGATGGACTTACTAAAGAGCGCATATGTAAGGATTTTATTTTGATGGTTGATATTGTCTGGTTTGTGATTCAGCAGTTGCCTAATCCACGATTATGTTCTCCTGTGGGTAAGGGGAGTTACAAGTTACAATATCTGGACAAGAGGGTGGCGTGCTAAAGCTATCAAGTTTGGTTAGCAAGCTGCATTTATACACTGTATGGCACACATATAAATAAACTAGAATTTCACTGTTAGTACAATTAACTGCTCAGCAAGCCATATTATTTGGCAGATAACTGCATTAAAGCTTCTCCAAAAGGCACAAACATAGTCGAGAATTTCAGTTCAGTAAGTCCAGTTAGAGGAAGTGACACCGAGCAGACAGCTAGAGGCTTTGTCAGTACCCACCAGTCAGTCAAATGCTAAGTTATGCATTGTTAGGTGTACACACACATGCATACATGCATAACTTAGCCTGCAATTCCTCAAATGGCCACTTGAGACTGGCTCCAAAAGTGAGTCAATCGCCATCAACCTGCCCAGATTAAATATGTATCATGTAGCTATTATAAATTACTGCTGCTGTCTGGTTGTACTATAAATCTACAGGATCACCTGGAAGGCTACAGTACAGATAGAGTCATGTATGAGTGGTTCTAAATGACAGAGAGGCTTCATTGTACATCATGTCATGGACTGAGTCTGTTAAGCAGACAGGTGTCAGAGTGTCCAGTTCCAGTAAAGAGGTTTCTCAGTGAAGCGGTGAGCTGACAGCAGACAGCAGTCAGACGCTCATTGACCCAACAGCTGTAACAGAGCTGAGCTGCTCGAGATGCCACCCTGCGGCCTGTCATCCTGCAGAGAACCATAGAGTGACAAGCTCGTTTTCCATTTCTGTTTCCCATCAAGAGAAACGTTTATTCTCAAATGAGGAATTTCTGTAAAGCTGTTGGAAGGCTTTTGTTCATGTTTATCACACATTTGTTTTTCTCATTTAGCATCAAATTCCTGGAGGTGCAGAGGTGCAACGCTCAGTGGATAAGGATTAGACCAATATGGGGTTTTGGAAGCTGAAACTGAAGCTAAAGTGAACGTATTTACTAGACACACGCCTCCCCATCCGGCTGCCAAAAATCCAAGGATGCAGGGATTAGCGTTTCCCTGAGGGTAAGAAAGCAGCATTTAGACCACCATAGGACACTGAAAGATACAAAGAAAGTCTTATTTTAGGTGGACTGACAGCACCCTGAAGGAATACACACAAATAACAAATGCCACTGAGTAAAATTTTAAATGAATAATGAAAAATAGTAAACAAAAAAATCTGTATCTGCACTCTGATGTTGGTTTAAGCTGGAACAGAAAGCGTCGAATAGACGGACGCGTGTGCCTGCTGAATGCAAACATCATGTTAGCGTTCAGCTGCATGCTAAGTGTAATGGTTATAAATCATGCACTGACACTCTGTGCAGACGTGACGGCAGCAGAATGTTCAACTACAGCGTCTGGCTTTCAGAGCATCTGAGAAGAGGAGGACACGGTCACAGGATGAGCAGAATGTGGGGCATGGTGTAGCCTAAGTGCATAAAAAAACTGTTTCCATTAAAATGTAATTAAAACTGAAACATAAAACATTCAACCCGTGAAGTTTGAGAATATCGTTAAACCAATAAAAACTGAACTTCCTGCACGTCCTGACAGTTTTGCTTTCCTTTCTTGGTTTTACAGAGAGGAATATTAAATCCTCATTGCAGAATATATGTAATCGGCGGGTTTCAGATGTTGTAGATTTCACTGGTCTAAAAGCCAAAACGCTTCTGAAATAAATGCAGTCAAACTTTAGTGTTTTTGAGTCACTAAAACTGAGAATGATGCCTCTAGTTTTCATAATGTGCTACAAAGTTCTAAGACCAAAAGTTCTTAACTGAATCCAGAAACGACTAAAACACATTTTGACAAAAATGCTCCCGATTGGGTTGGTGCTAATTTTCAGATGGCGACTCTTCCTAAACTTTTCACCCAGTTTTGATGAAATTGGGCTTGTATGAACTGGAACTGTATCAAATATGAAATGTAACTAATCCTATGATATCATCTCTTTTTGACCTTTTGACCTCTACTCTGACTTTGGATTGGACCTTCCGATTAGCAGGAAATCTGTAATGCTGCAGGAAAGTTGCATTTGTTTTTTCTGGATGCATATTGAAATATCCTGCAAGTAATATTTTTATTTGCTTTCATGAAATGCTGTTCCAACAGTGAAATGAATGCAACCTTTGCATTTCCTCTGTTTGGGTCCCTACATTGTTAAATGACTAAATATTGTATATTTTTTCCATGTCCCTATAACCAGATTTGTCAACCGGGGATCGAACTGCAAGGACCTCCTCCCCTGACAGCTGCCTGATCCACAAAGCGCTGAACCCCTACGGCCCCTTCTGAGTGTGCACTACTCCACCACATTAAAAGGAGCCAGTGCAGGTGGTTCGGACATCTGACATCTGACTGGGATGCCTCCTGTGCGCCTCCTAGGTGAGGTGTTTTGGGCATGTCCACTGGAAGAGCCAGAGGAGGTGGCCGGGGAGACATCTCTGATTAGACCCAACCACTGTTTTCCCTACTTTGACTGTAGCATTATTTAGAGCCAAAGTCAGCAAACTTTTTAATCTTTTTTATGAGATTTGACTGGTGATTCAATGCACGCTGTTTCTATGTCCGAGTGACCACTGAAATGAAGATCATTTAGATACATGTTTCAAAATAATAATTGCCCGGAGCCATTACCAACATGGCTAAGGAGCCAGACTTGCTTGTAGAGGGTGTTTGATGGTTACTTTTAGTTGTTAAAGTAATTTGAGAATGGCACACTAATTTACCAGAGCTGGATGAATTTCCTGACCTTATTTCCTAGAAGATTTTCTTAACCGCTTATCCAAGTCAGGGTTGTGGGGAGGCTGAGGCTTATCCAAGCTGTTGTAGGGCGAGAGGTGGGGTACATCCCGGACAGGTCATCGGTCTATCGCAAGCCTACCCCTAGAGATAGTATTTTGCGGTGTTACATAGCTTGTAATTCATCCACATTAGCAGTCAGTTAGATACCAAAAAAGGGGCAGGCACTGGACCAAAAACAAGCAAACAATGAAAGAAAAAATCAACAGCTCGCAGCTTATTTGCTCTGATGTCAGTCACATTCGCATTTGTCAGACAGGCTTCAACAGATAAAACTGACTTTCTTCTGACTTATGTTATTTTGGCTAATGTGGATGATTCCCCCTAGAAATTAGTTAAAAAGTCAGTTTACAGGTTAGCAATAAAAAAAAATAGTCTACATAGTGTACCTTTAATGCATGCTGTTCTTTGCTGTTAAATTGAACTTTAATTTTAATTTTTAATTAATTTTTGCTCCTGTAACCTCCTCTTGAATATGAGTCTGCTCATGTATAAGGTATGGATGGATGGACTGATGCAGAAACACTCACTCCTGTCTGTCCAGACATTCATTTTTGTTTAGGAAGCAGCTGCTCAGACAGTTATGCAAATTTTCTTAAAGTTTGTCTCCTGTCAGTGCTGACAGACAACCAGCTCTGTCCTGCATGACAATCAGGGTGTCAGAGCAGCTCAGTCAGGGCTTGGCTACCATCCCTAAAATACTGTGACCCTAATCTCTCTCCAAGACTTCTACTAAGCCCCGTTTGTGCTAATGAACCTCACAGCGGCGAGGCATGAGGGAGGAGGGGGAAAAAAAGGTCATTTAAAAATGGGAAGCATCTGTCTGGAATTAAAAGAAAGCCATCTGTCATTACAAGATGAGACTACACCTGGCTGGTAATGAGCTCCAAATGGGCTAAAACCTCAGGCAGCTAAATATCAGAAGTGAATGATGTTGGAAACTAACAAAGGCAGTTGGTAGATAGGGGGAGATTTCTACTTTTAATACCTCTTTTGGTATCACCAGTCGGTAAACAAACCCCTGGCTCTGCTGTAATGGATTGATGTCTTATCTTGTAGTGACTGTGTTTACTGTCTGAAATGACTTCTATTAGTAAGGTAAGGTGAAACAAACCTTTCAGCCATGCCGGTTGTACAACATGACTGCGGACAAAAGAAACATGTGACCTGTTAATGAGCGGCGAGTGGCCTGAAACGGCACACCGTGCCCGATTTCCCTCTGTAGTGGCCACAGTGTCCTGTCTGCGGCTGCCAACACTTAATAAGAGCAGCTGATAGAGTCATAATCGCCTCCACCGCCGGGGCTCACCTGCGGGGGTGAGCAGGTCTCACAGAAGCACCTGACCCGTCCACAGTAAATAAATCTAGTAATAAAGCTGTAGGCCAGACTAGATTCAACTGCAGATGGTACAGTGTGTGTTTTACTGTCTCCTCACAAGGACAAATCTGGGAATAGATTTCTATGACTACGCAAAGAGCTCGGTAAAGACACAACAGCGAGAATTAACCTTGTTTGTTGCAGCAGCGAAATAATACAGTAAGAAAGAAGACCTTGGTCTGGTTTTACAAAGGAGTGGTACCATGATATGAATACGGTGTGTGGAGGGAAAGTCTATAACAAGGCTAAAAGTAGAGCTACATACAGCCAGAAACATGCGCCTGTGGCTCAGGAGGGAGAGCAGGTTATCTACCAATTGGAAGGTCAGTATCCTTGGGCAAGATACTAAACCCCACATTGCCCCTGATGCATTCATCGGAGTGTGTGTGTGAATAGTTAGTGCTTAAGTGTAGATGAAAGTGCTGTGTGACTGGGTGAATGTGGATGCATGTAGTATAAAGTGCTTTGAGTACTCAAACTGAGTAGAAAAGCACCAGTCCATTTACCACACTTTGCCGCAGCATTGTATTGATAAGTTTATGCAGTGTTATTTATTTCCATCCAGAGTTTCATTCATTTTTCGCCAAGATCTTATATTGATGATGGGAGAATGAGACCGCTGTGTAAGTCTC
>VUQI01045905.1:0-13921 GCA_015106735.1 Paratilapia polleni | reverse complement strand
TTCACGTCGGCAGTAATGGTGGCGTGATGTGTTGCTTTTTTAAATTTTTTTAGCCTACTTCATTTTGTCAGACAGGTTCTATTTAAGTGATTTCTTGATTCAACAGGTCTGGCAGTAATCAGGCCTGGGTGTGGCTGGTAAAATTGAACTCAGCTTTCTAAAAAATGTGATTAATCCCAGTTAATTCATGATTTAACAATTACTTTTTCACACAGGGCCAGGTAGGTTTGGATATCTTTTTTCCCTTAATAAAATGAAAATGAAATCATCATTTAAAAACTGCATTTTGTGTTTACTCAGGTTATCTTTGACTAATATTAAAATTTGTTTGATGATCTTAAACATTTAAGTGTGACAAACATGCAAAACAATAAGAAATCAGGAAGGGGGCAAACACTTTTCACACCACTGTAACTTAAGTAGTGCCTTGTGTCTTCAAAATGTTGTTCATTGACTGCATTTTGCACTCTTCAGCATTTCTGGCCATACAAAGGTGTATTTCAGGCTAAGTTAAAATAATGTGTACACTCCTGGTAATAATGACGTGGTTTAACATTTTTTGGACAACAGTTGAGTTTACTGCAAAATAGTGTCAGAAATACCAGACTTTAACACAGTCAGTACTTGTCATGTTGACAAACTCCTGCTGGTTTTCATTTTTTCATTGGAATCTGTCAGTGATGAAAAATCTGGACTATGAGCAGCACAGTGCTTTAGGAAAACCAAGATGTGTTGATGTTTTGTGTTAGCAGAATCATTAGCACTGTCTGTGTCTGCAATCCTGGTGTGATTGCATGTGTAATGTGGCAGGTATGTTTGAGTCAATGACTGGTGTGCTGTAGGAGCTGTGGTGATACTACGGGTGGTGCTGGAGGGTGGGGAGGTGGGGGGTGGATATTGTGTTACAAAGGAACACATTAGCAACCAGCCACTCTCAAAGTGGCACAATCACTTCCTACTAGGATGATCCCAGCAGCCACCCTGATCGAAGCCGACACCAACAGCTTTCTGCCAGGTTCCCTGCCTTCAACATGCACACATACGCACACACATATCAGCAGCAGCAAAACATAAAAAAAAAAATATGGAGACAGCAGCAGAATCAATTGGAATTGTCCTTCTCTGGGGGCGCCAACGAGAAAGCAACAAGCAAAAGAAGTTGCTAAAACAGATGCAGAGCAAGGCTGCGTGTTTCACTATGTATCCCCTCTCAGACTGAAAAGAGAGACCCCCCACCTTGAACATATCACGCCATTGTCCTGACCCCCCTCTCCAACTCTCCGTCACTGCATGTGACCAAACAGAAAGGGAGGGCAATTCTTCCTATGCCGGGAAAAAGGTTAAAAAGAGCTGTCTTTCATCAGCTCATCATCTTCAGTTTGCCCTGCATAATTTATGGGCTTGTTACTGTAATCAAAAATTCTTCTTTATTTATTTATTTATATACAGAGATTTTATTTTTGGGGGGTGGGGAGAAGTGGGGTGGGAGGTGCATGGTGGCACCAGAGCTCTCCCGCACAGTTTCCCGCGAGCCCGGGCCTTTTCATGTGAAATGAGATACTGCTGTAATGTCCCTCGGGTAAGAAGGCACACACAACACATACACAAAGTTGTGAAGAAAAACTCTTGTATACACATGCAACACAATATCTCAAACTTCCCTCTACCCTGCTCATGAATGTTAATGAGGGCAGAATGCACAGACATATTCATCCGCTGTAAACCGACCCAACTCTGTGACTTTGCTAGTTTACAGGTTATTGTTGGCCAGACTAATTGATCATGAGGTCACGTCATGTGTTTTTTCTCTTAACAGCTATATAGTTGCATTTTGAATCTCCTAGCAACTGGTTCTTGCACTGAGATGGCTGTGGGAAATTAATGGAAAAATATGTACCAAAACAAAATATACATGCAATACAGTGGTCTTTTTGAGCACCGATACAGAATGTGGAAGCAAAGGGTCTAATTAAAAATAAATAAAAATAAATAAAAAATAAATTGTAAAAAGTCACTGAATTTGTAGGACTGAAATATTTAACATCTAAAAAACATAACTATTAATGAATTAAGTAGGTTAAAGTTTAAAGACTATATGGGGTCTGACAATGTTTTAAGGGGTCTGATTTAGACTTTTTTCTTGCCAGCTGCTGAGCGTTACAATGTTATGTTATTGAGTTACATAACATGGGAAAAGTATCCTTATTTGGATTATGTAAGACACAGAACATACTTATTATTACTATTTTTTTTCTTTGTTCAATGAGTGGTCAACATAGTTATGGTAATGTAGTTTGTACTGTTTGTAATGTAGCACTATATTGTGATGTAGTAAGTTATTCCTTTTAAGAAGAAAAGAATTATTTAGGGTTGTGCAAATTAAATTTTTTTCCCCAATAGCTACCAAGAGGCACTTTCGTTGCAGCAGCGTCTCTTACTAATACCAGTGATTCATGCCTGTTAAACTAACTCCCAGGTCATGTTTTGGAATTTATATTTTATTTATATGGTTTGACTTACAACATAAGTCATCTCTGAGCACTTGACATAGAACAGTCAAGACACCATAATATCTCAGAAAGATCCGCCAATTCCCTTTAAGCAAGAGCTTGCTAACAGTGTTTTAAAAAGTAGAAACAGCCTTTACATGTAAAGATATTTACATGTGTAAAAACAACCGAATGACCTATAAATATGGTCATAATTGGGCTTAAAACTAAGGAAAAGTACTGTTATTTGTTGGCTTTTATTATATAATTTTATGTGAAAAATCTTATACATTTAGTCCATATTTAATGCAATAAAATTATATACCACCCAGAAAAAAGTCAAAGTACTGTTGTATAACTAGCAACTGGGTTAGAAATTAAATTAGAAGAATCTGTTGTTAATTTTTATTATATCAACTGTAATATGGGTTTTATGTGTAACTTTACATATAAATCTTTTACATTAAATAGATCTGTAATGTTTTTCATACTGGCTAGATATAGTCGGGCTCACCTCAACACACAGCTCAGGCTCTGGAACCAGTCTCCTGAAAAGGGGCTGGACTCCGTTCCAGTCTGGAGTTGCCCTCGGTGAGAGGCGGCGGGGAAGGGGTCGGTATTCTTGTGTCCCCTTGACTTACTGCCTGTACGTTGGGGTTTTTCCCGGTGGACAAGAGGGTTGCTTCCCTGCGCCTTCGAGTCAGGGAACGGGTCCTGACTGTTGTCTGTGCTTAAGCGCTGAATGACAGTTTAGAGTACCCAGCCTTCTTGGAGTCGCTGGGTGGGGTGCTGGAGGGTGCTCCATCTGGTGACTCCATCATCCTACTGGGGGACTTCAGTGCTCATGTGACCAATGACAGTGAGACCTGGAGGGGCCTGATTGCGAGGAACAGCCTGCCTGATCTGAACCCGAGTGGTGTTTTGTTGTTGGACTTCTGTCCAAATCACAGTTTGTCTATAACCAACATTGTGTTCAAACATAAGGGTGTCAATTATGTGGTTCTGTTAGCTTCATCAGGTGGTGGCCTTCAACTCGCACTGGAGCAGTTCGCAGCCGAATGTGAAGTGGGTCTGCAGTGATGCGGACTGTCGTCTGTCGTGGTGAAGAGAAAAGTGAGTGTAAAAGCGAAGCTGCTGATTTACCGGTCAGTCTACGTCCCTACGCTCACCTATGGTCACAAGGTCTTGGTAGTGGCCAAAAGAATGTGACCATAGATACAAGAGGAGGAAATGAGCTTTCTCCGAATGGTGGCTGGCCTCTCCCTTAGAGATAGGGTGAGGAGTTCAGTCATTTGGGAGGGGCTCAGAGTAGAGCCGCTACTCCTCCACATCAAAAGGGGCCAGTTGAGGTGGTTTGGGCATCTGACAAGGATGCCTCCTGGGCGCCTCCTGGGTGAGGTGTTCCGGGCATGTCCTACTGGGAGGATGACCCGGGGCAGACCCAGGATAATGCTGGAGAGATTACATCTCCCGGCTGGCCTGGGAACACCTCGGTGTTCCCCTGGATGAGCAGGCTGGGGAGAGGGAGGTCTGGGCTTCTTTGCTTAGGCTGCTGCCCCCGGAATCGGAAGAAAATGGATGGATGGATGAATGGATGCTTTTCATGTTATTTTACATTTCACATGTTAAGTCATAGTCTGTTTTTGTAATTTTATTGATATTTCATATATTTAAAAATAATAGGAACATTCTGTAAATTTATAGGAAAAAATCTGTTAAATTACAGATTTTGTACAGTGTTGGTTGATGGAACCAGTAACTAGTCAGCAAATCAGCAACATGAAGTTCTGGAGACAGAGACACCTGCAGAAATATACATGGGGAGAGGAGGCTCTGCCTCCCACTCTACTGTTGGAACAGAACCACAGCTATCAAAAAAGCTATAATACATAAGGGAAGAAAATCTCTTAAATTTAAAATAGAGCTGTCCTTTAATTCAGTTCAATTCAATTCAATTCAATTTTATTTATATAGCGCCAAATCACAACAACAGTCGCCTCAAAGCGCTAATAATATTTCCTTTCAAGTTGGTTTTATTTCTGTTGCAAAAATTCACAATAACAGTCATCTCAAGACGCTTTATATTGTAAATAGCCTACAATATTAGAGAGAGACCCCCAAAGATCAGATCATCCCTAATGAGCAAGCACATGGCGACGGTGGAGAAGAGAAACTTTCTTTCAACAGGAAGAGACCTCTGGCAAAGCCAGGCACAGGGAGGAGCAGCCATCTGCCACAACCAGTTTAGGTGTGAAGAGAAAGAGAAGCGAAGAGGAGCAGAGAGGGACCACAAACAACAAACAGGACAAAACACAAACTACAGGAGAGAGTAGACAAAAGTTATCGACATGCAGTAGTGGCATAGAAGTCATCAGTGCATCATGGGAAGTTCCCCAGCAGCCTAAGCCTACAGCATCATAATTAAGGGAGCCGTAACTATAAGCTTTGTATAGAAGGAATGTTTTAAGCCTAATATCAGAGGTACTGAGGCTGTCTGTCTTCCAAATCCAGAGTAGGAGTTGGTTCCACAGGAGAGGGACCTGATAGCTGTAGAATCTGCCTCCCATTCTACTTTTGGAAACTCAAGGAACCATAAGTAAGCCTGCAGTCGTAGAACAAAGTGCTCTATTGGGATAATATGGTACTATGAGGCCTTTAAGAAATGATGGCACCTTGTCATCCAGGATTTTGTACAGAAGGAAAATGATTCAATTCTGGATTTAACCAATGGAGAGAACCTAATATGGGAGAAATAGGATCTCTCTTTCTTGTCCCTCTTAGCACTCTCACTGCATCCTTTTGGATCAACTCAAGGCTTTTCGGGACGCTTTTAGACCACTCCAATAATAATAATACAATAGTCCATCCTAGAAGTAACAAATCCAAGAACTAGTTTTTCACCTTCACTCTGAGACAGGATGTGTCTAATCTTGTGTTTCAAACTAAAACTTACACTTTCCACCTCCATTACAGAGACTGGTGCAACAAGGAGTCACATAAAACAGTATACAACAGAAAAAGCAAACACTCTCTGCAAGCATGAACAGGTGCTAGTCTTTGTAACAAACATTTACAACTTCAGCTGGTAGCAGAGCAGTGAGCAGAGGAATCTCAGTTTCTTTAGGTGCATTTTCTTTCTGCTTCGGCCTCCAACCACCAAAGCTGGTCTGTTTGATTTAGCTCATCTTTGGTGGACTCTGGCTCCAATAAATACAGCAGACCATTTGTTACGGGACCTTGCACTAGTTGCCCTAATGTGTGCCATTTGCACACTGTTTCATGCGACTCCTTGTTTCTTTACAACATAGTAGAGAATGCAAAGTTAGCATGATAGATGAAGCCACAATATCTACATTGCCAGGTTGTTAATAAAACAGAATTATCCTAACTGTAGCAAATAATACTTCTTTTGTATTTTCCAAATTGCACAGGTTTTTCATGGAAATATTTCATTTACAGCTGAAAATAAGGAAGAGGTACAATTACCCACATCACATAGATGCAGGGCTGTTAAAAAGCCACAAAAGCTAAACACCAGCTAAGTTATGAGGAAGGTTCAGAGGATATTGTTAGAAAATTCAGAACTGACATTGAACTTTGCAACAAGTGTATCTGTAAAATAATAAATACAATTTGAATCAAATATAAAAATGTAATACGATACACACTGAAGGCAACATTGAAAAAATCATTCAAGGACTGAAAAAAATACTGATGCCATTTGGATTTGACTAACATTTTACTAATGGGTGAATTGTTCATGTAAAAATCTGTATTTACTCACTTCACTGATTCCTTATTGTGTTATACAGTTTACAATATAATGTATTGAAGCTTAACCTTGTAGCCAATCACAAGTGGCAAACACAATTTCAACTTTCAAAATATGAGTTTTCTTTGATAAATATGGTGCTTTAACTCAGTGTTCGGTTCATCCAGCTGTGTTAGTTCTTCTTAGCGAAAGTGGCCTTCTGGAATGCTTGCATTCCTCTGTGATTTGAGAACAAAGTAAGAAAATGAATAAGTAGCAAGACCAAATTAAGTGGCCAACATTTTTTGACAAGATTAGTCAAGGTACCTACATACAGAATATGCTTCTTCAGTGTTCATGGGGCGAATAAACACTGCTAAGAACTGTCATATCTGTCCCACTGATATCCCCTGCAGAGGCAAAGAAGGGTGGGAGCTCTCCTTCATTACAGCTGGAATTGTGTTTCATGTGAGCGGGCTGCATAAGAAGACGTATGTGGGTAGGAATGTTGGTACGCTGTGTTTATTGTGTGTGTTGAGATGCAGCTGCCTAATGAGAGATGAACACGCAGCCATCTCACACTATCGGAATTTTTAACTGCCGCCTTAAAATACTGTCTTGACAGTCACCGCCATGGGGATAAAAAAGGAAGTTGCTGCCCGCAAAAACCTACGATCTGAAGTGATTCAACTGCCGGTCATCTACATCATCAAACCCCAGCCCATACCAGGCCTCTTGATAATGCAGACTCCTTCCCACAAGCCTACCAGCAAGCTGACCTGAGAAGCTGGGCGATGAGTCTGGCATCTGGCCAAACACATTCCTACCCAGCCACCAGACTCTCCACCCTGTGGGCTGAAGGCTAAAGGCTGTTCCTCTGCACTTCTGGTAACTGAGTGTGCTTGGACTAAAATAAGGTGCAGCTTCTTTTTAAAAAAGATAAATGTATGAACAGCATGGCCAGATTAACCCAATAAAGGGTTCTTTGGCAAGAACCCACAACAACTTCTATTTATACTGTACAAGTTTAAACAAGGGTTTTTCAACAGTGTAGAACAGAAGTGAAGGCAAATCAAATTACGAAGTGATTCAAATTGATATGTTTTCAATTTTAGATTCTTCCAAGTAACCTTCTTCTGCTTTGATAATTCTGCACAATCTTCACTCTTTCAACTTTCAAACTTTCAAATTTATTGTAATTTTCTAAACTGACTCACTTTAAAGTAATGATGTACTGCTGAGTCTTTATGCAGTTGAACCCTTCTTGCAATAATAAAAAAAATAAAATCAAAATATAATATGAATTAATACAGCAGTAGAATGGGGCAACTCTACCTTTGAGCTCAAACACACAGAAAATAATACAATACAAAGAAATTTACACCATTAACTTTATTCTCAAGGCTAATCCACAATGGACCTGACAAACCCACTAACATTCCAGGTGAGGGCTTCATGAAGCTGGTTAAGTGTGCAAATCTGCCACCAAAGCAAACAGTGGCTACACTGAGACAGCTAACTGCTAAACAAAAAAGAAGGCTTTATAAACTTTTTTTTAATTTGTCACACTGAAAGTAATTGTTTATGTGTTATTTCATAGTTTTGATGTATTTCGTGCTGTAATAGTAATAATACAAAGACAAAAATAGCAGGTGTCCAAACTTTTGAAATGTCCTGTGACTAAGGGGTAGAACGAAAATGTCTACAATTTTTAGATGATAAAAGTAAATGTCAGTGGCATTAGCAGAAGAAACAAAATCAGCAATAATGCTCCTACAGTGGTAACAATTAATGAGCAAATCAATGAATACTACTGCAACTGCAATTATAACTATTTCTACTATTACTGTTATTAATAATTAAAAGTTTTATTATATTATTTTAGCTGGAATTCCGTAAGTATTTGCTTTTCACTATAAATTACTTCAAGTCTTACCATTCTCATAGATTTAAATGTAATTAATCTGATGAGAATGGTCTAATATATAATGTATAGCACTTTCTTAACATAGTCATAAAGTGCTTTACAGAAAGAATTAAAATTTAAAAATAAAAATCCAGTAAGAACAAACAAAAGATAGAAATCATAAAAACAAAGATCATAAAAACAACAAGGACAATAAATCAAAGTCAAAAAGAGAAGGAAAACAAGAGAGGGATAATAAAGCCAAATATTAGACATTCATAAAAGTCTGTGGTCAAAATGCCATACCAGACTTGATCACAATTTATATTTTTCCAGGCTTGGAAGTGCTATATGTTTGAATGGAACATCATTGCAACTGGATTATATAAACAAAAAAATTTGACAAGCTGCAAATACAGTATTGAAAATGAATGTCCCATGTAGCACGACAATACCATGTGCCCATACCCATGTGGCATCTTCATTATGTTAAGACACTTGCAGCCCTTAAGGTTAGGCAAATATTCTGTTTTTGATTAATCGGGAAAGCTCAACTAGACTAGAGACACAAACTATATGCTTAAATTGGACCAAAAACACATTTTTGCCTAACAGCTAACAGCAGAAACTGTAACTGTTAAACAACAGTCTCTGGTGTGGGGGTTATATTCCTAATACCACCCTAATTCCTGTTGCATTTTATACGTGCTTTATTCATGAATTCTCTTAAAATCAATATAACTTGAATGCTAATAACAAAAGATGGTGATTCCACTAAATTACTGTCATATTTTACTGTAGGTAATTCATTACTGAAGGAAAGAAAGGCAGTAAAGAGAAAAAACAAGTATTAAAAAAAAGACCTTCTGACCCCTTCCATTTTCTTCCATTGGACTTATTAATGATTTAGTTGAGCAAAAGCCAACATTAAAGTGCATAATGCCCCTATGGAGGAGTATTTCTTGCACTGTGATGCTAACTTTATTTCTTGTCCTCCTTAAAACAGGTGCCATCAGCAACGAATGGTAAAAACTTCAGAAGGAAGAGATACTGAAGGGAGATAAAGAGAGTGAAGGGGCCTTTGAGTAACAGCTCATCTTTTATTTGGCAACACTTCAAATGTAGCCCGTTTACCACGTCTAGACAAGACAGCTTTCAAAGCTGGTAGGGTACTTTTTTTTACTCAAGTATATAAAAGCTATTTACTGTAACAGCAGAAGACAGACATGTCTTTTAGTTTTCCTACCACAGACACTCTGTTTCTCCTCTACGTTGCAGATGAGTTTGTCAGATGCTTCGGTCCACCTCTCTTTCTCTTAGTGTAACCGGCCTCCTCTCTCTTCCAGTAGTCTCTTTGAAGCTATGAAAAAATTGAGGCGATCTGATTCCATTTGATGGATAATTTGAAAAAGATGCATGCAAGATCTGGGCTGAGGCGATGTTCGTTTTTTAAAGGCTGGGCTTAAGAAAACAGGTCACTCTCTTTCTGCTGCCCTTTAAATTTGATAGTCAGCTTGCTGAGACCATTTATGTTCTCTAACTACAGGGACAAGCTTTTCATGTTATTCTTTATTCTGGTTTGCTTTAAACAAACATGGTATGAAAAGATGCAGTGAAGACTTCTCTACTTCAAATATTTGTGATTTTACATCGTATCTAAATTGACCTGGAGATGTCCCAGCAGCCCTCTTTTTTTCCAATTGCTGCTTACTGGTATTTAGATGTTCTAGTAAAATACAACCTTACATTCCTCATGTTCTCTTTATGACTAGAACCTTCTTGTGGTGTGTACTGGACAATGATTGCAAAGTAAAATATAAAGAACTATGACAGTTCAGGCACCAAAGTGTAGAGTAATGCCATGGATTCAAGCATTTGAGGATATGGTGCGTACACACTTTCTTTCTGACTGCTAATTTAAGGCAGGGCATATTCCAATAATAACAACCCAGTCTAGCCTTTTCATTTATTTACTAGGTACTCAAAAGTGTCCATTCAGATGACTAAGAATTTGTAGGACACTTTTTCAGTTGCATTCCCTCCTAAGGTCTGAATACCAACATTATATCAGATATGGGACTGAACTCTGGAAAGGATATAAATTTGGTTTCTTAGCACTTAGAACAAATTTAAGAGAAATGATGCCTGCAGCTGTTGAAAGGCAGCTTGGAGCTCCTCAACAGCCTGACTCACAGAATAGAATAAATCAGTCTTTATTAGACTCAAGACTATTAAATTTGTTCTGAAGGCAATTAAAGAAGAAAATTAAAATCCTTCTCCTCACAAAGTCTTGAAAAATCAGGCCCCATCATATCTTAAAGACCTCATAGTACCATACTATCCCAATAGAGCACTTTGCTCTCAGACTACAGGCTTACTTGTGGTTCCTAGGGTATTTAAAAGTAGAATGGGAGGAAGAGCCTTCGGCTTTCAGGCCCCTCTCCTGTGGAACCAGCTCCCACTTTTTTGAGACGTGTTATGGTAAATGGTAAATGGACTGGTACTTATATAGCGCTTTTCTACTCAGTTTTGTGCACTCAAAGTGCTTTACACTACAGGCCACATTCACCCAGTCTCACATACATTCATATAGCACTTTTATCTACACTTAAGTGCTTACTAACATTCACACACACTCACACTCCGATGAATGCATCGGGGGCAACGTGGGGTTCAGTATCTTGCCCAAGGATACTTCGGCATGCAGACTAGGGGAGCCAGGAATCGAACCACTGACCTTCCGATTAGTAGACGACTCGCTCTACCTCCTGAGCCACAGCCGCCTCAAATGATGCCATCAAATTCAAAATGATCTTTTTTTTCTTAAAATGGTACATTTTCTCAGGTTAAACATTTGATATGTTTTCTATGATCTACTGGGAATAAAATCTAGGTTTATGAGAGTTGCAAATCATTGCATTCTGTTTTTATTTTCATTTTACACAGCGTCCCAACTTTTTTGGAAGTGGGGTTGTAAATTATTTTTTTCTATAATCAAAAAATCCCTTTGCTTCATTTCAAGTCTTCAAAATTACAACTGCTGATGAAAAAAGAATATCATCACTTATGTGTTACTACACCTTCATTCACAGCTTAATACAGCCCACTGTATTAAAAAAAAGGTCCCATCTGTGGTGGACATTGATAACACTGCAATCCTAAAGTCTAGCATTCACTACGTGTCACTGGACAACCTAAGATAACGTTAAATATGGACTGTTTATAATATCTGGCTTACAATCCTGTGCAGTCAATGACTGCCTGAAGTCTAGAACCCACGGACATCACCAAATGCTGCATTTCCTCCCTTCAGATGCTCTGCCAGGCCTTTACTGCAGCCACCTTTGGTTGCTGCTTGTTCTGAATTCAGTTTCGTCTTCACTAATGGAAAATCATGCTCTACTGGGCTCTACAGCCCTGTACAACATCTAGTCAAGTCAAGAACACCCTTGAGGAGGTAGGCATGTTATTGTGAAATCTGCATACACATATATACACAACTACCAATGCTACAATAAAGCATCAGTTGAAATCAAGAATCACATTATGCAAGTGATGGCTCCAGGTGTGTTCGCCATGATTCATCAAACCTGAAACGCCAAAAATGTTCCACTGCCCTCTGGCTTTGTTTGTGCCGTGTGTACTTTGACTAGAAACTGCTTTTATTGTCATGGGTGGATCCAGAAATGCCTTTTCTCAAAGGAGACAGAACACGGAGCGAGGGCTTTATTGTTGGTGTACTAGCCATTTCTGGACGATGTACATAAGTGAGACGCATTGCTTTGTGGGAATCAGCACGTTTAAATGTGAATAAAAGTAATGGAAGCTATTTCATTTGCTGCGTCAGCTCGTCATGTACAGTCTTCCTGAAAAGATTATCTCCGCTACTTCGTTGTAATCGTGGAAAAAATAGCTTCGACGGTCACAAAGGATAGAGATGTTTTCTGTCGCGCTGTTTTCACTTACTTCCTCTGTTTGGACACAGTAACAAACAAGGTGACCTGCTAATGTTTCATTGCAGTAGCTTCAGGATCGTGTGTAGGAACTGCTGTTAGCCTCCGCCAACAGCTGGCGTCAGGTCTGTACTTTAGATGACAGAGTGCTGTGTTTACAATGGTACAGAGCAGTTACTTAATAAATAAAGCAGCCTTTTTAATTGGTGTGCCCTAAATAAGGCTTCTGGCTGACAGTACGAAGTAGACCGCTACCTGTTGTGGCGCACTTCTCCTCCGCTGTCTCCCACAAGCCGTGTGTTTTACCTGTGCAGGTATGACAACTAAAAACACCACATATAAAACAAACACTTGACCGGCAGTACAGTTCTTATTACCTTGAGGGAACCCAGTCGCCCTAACCGAAGCAAGGAGGTCGCCATTTCGTGTTCCCAGTGTTATGCGCCGGTCGGAAACTGGGCGGTGAATAACAGTTCCATTTGGAACAAATGGAACAAAAACAAAGATATGTTTTCACTTTACAGGATTTCAGAGAAAATGATTTGATAGGCACCGAATTTTACTTTTACTACATGATAGATTTGGGCTGTGTCTACAGATACATTTGGAGGGCTTCTCCTCGAGTAAATAAACAAAACTTCGGAAGTAGAAACTTTTAAGATGTAAACGGAAGACCTCCGTCTGTATGGAGGCCAAGAGCGCCAAAATGAAATAAATAAATACATCATTAAATAATTAATTAAATGTGTCATTAATTAATTAAAATTGGAAGTACATGAATAAAAAATTAATTATTAATACATAATTGATTCTTTAATTAAACGTATCATTAATTAATTCAAATATATATTCATTTTATTTAAATACGCATTTATCATATTAATTGTTTCACTATTTAATTAATTATAGCTCCTCCGGAGCAGGTTATGTTCCAGATTAGAGATCAGAAGGTATGAAATCACCACCTACTGACCAATCAATTCTCCGGAAAATAGCTTCACCATTCCTGGAAGATCTCTCAGACATCTGTGCGTGGACAGTAGGAGGGTCTAAACCTTTTCAATATTTTCCGGACATATGTTGTAACTTCACACCGTTTTAGAGGCCCAGCTGATATCTGTCCACTAGGTTATTGATTACAGCAGGCACAGTGGGGCAGTGTACTTCTCTCTTCATGCTGGTAGAGGAGAAATAATCCCAGGTTTGTGGGTTTTTGTTTTTTTTTGGTTGTTGTTTTGTTTTTGTTTTTTGTTTTTTTTGTTTTCTCATCCTCAGCAGCAGCAGTAAGGCTGTTGTGTTTGGGCCACACAGTATACATTAAGCTGGGTGTTTAGGTGTTTAGTTAGCACATCATTAAATAATTATTGGCTTTAAAATTTTTTAGATGCCCTGGAGAGCTGCTCACTTTATGCTTTTGCTAACTAACCAGTCTGAATTCTCAGACTTTTTATCTGATTTAGTGCTCAGTTCAGATAAAATAATTATAGCGGGTGATTTTAACATTCATGTAGATGCCAAAAACGAAAGCCTCAATACTGCATTTAATTTATTATTAGACTCGATTGGCTTCTCTCAAATTGTAAATGAGCCCACCCACCGCTTTAATCGCACTCTGGATCTTGTCCTGACATATGGCATAGAAACTGAACATTTAACTGTATTCCCTGAAAACCCTCTTTTATCTGATCATTTCTTAGTAACTTTTGAATTTACAATAATGGATTACACTGGAGTTGGGAATAGATTTTATTACAGTAGATGTCTTTCTGAAAGTGCTGTAACTAAGTTTAAGGATGTAATTCCTCCACTCTTATCTTCAATG
>VUQI01045830.1:10821-37570 GCA_015106735.1 Paratilapia polleni | reverse complement strand
TTTGCAGGTCTTGATAATTGTCATGAGCGGTTATGACTTATTTCATTGATTGTTTTTTTAGCCGCTGGAGACTCCTGGCTAGCTTTCATAACAATGCCCAACCTCAAAAGGAACTTAACCTTTAAAATGTGTACATCTAACCTAACCTGGGGAATACTTTGTAGTATTTAACTTTCCCCCCAATCAGTATAACAGACCCAAAGGGAAAAAGCCATGTGGCTGACCTTGAGGCCAGACTGTATTGCATATCCTTAAAAAACAAGTGAAATCTATTCGCCTCGATGTCTGGGGACCATGCTCAATAACCACACTATAAAAACGGTACAACACATAAAGAGCCTTGCAGGATATGCGTTTAGCAGTGCTCTCCAGTCTGAATGGCAGCCATTGCGGACAGGCTATCCATCCTGTGTTTGCGGAGGCTGCACTAGTGTACTAAGACAAGGTCGCTATCACATTCCCCGCAGTCAATTCCCACTGTGAGCGTCCATGGCTAGAGGAGGACAGCTGCCAAAGCTTCTCATCCAGCGGCTGCTCCTGTGTCCTGGGCCATGCATGACGGAATCGCACGGTTGTTGTAAAGAGTCTGAGTCAGACTGAGTTACCAGGCTGAAAGGCATTCCCTGTAAAATCACAGCGGGCCTTTTGGCTTTTTCGGAGAAGCTGTGTTTATGTATGTGTGTGGTGTGGTATATGTGTGTGTGTGTGTGTGTGTGTGTCTCTGGAGGTTGAGTGGTGGAAGGGATGATATAGTATATGTGTGTCTTGTGCATTCATCCATGCATGCCTGTGTATGTGAAAAGCAGAGAGGGAGTTTTTAGCGAACACACACACAAACCTTCCCTGACATACGCACACCTACATCCACTATCTCTCTCGGCCGGGCTCTCCTGACGACCCGGCAGACGGATCCGACCTGGCACTTTGGATTTAAGAGTTTTTCAAAACAGAGGGCGGCTTAACGGGTTGCGGCGCTAGAGGATGACCTAGAAAAGCATTAAACATAAAACACAGGCTTTCAAGGCCTCGCGCTGTCTCACTTTGTTCGTTTCTATGGCCCTCTTGCTCCTTATTCCTGCTTCTTCTCTTCTGCAGCTTAATGAGGTGAGGAAAAGTCAGAATGTGTGTAAGTGTGTGTGTTGGCTGTGTGCATGTAAGGTGAAATACGGCGGCAAAGTGCTTGTTATGACAGGGTAACGAGTGAGACAGGCCAGAAGCAACTGGTCGTGGAGAGAAAGAAACACATGCACGCTGCGGCAGTGACACATACCTACAGCACATGACAGATTTGAATCACATTTTCACACATACTACAGCAATAAAGAAGCGCGAACAGAGTTGGTGCTTTTTCTAATGAGAAAGCCAATACTCTGGCTCTGAACCCAAAGTGGGACTGAAATATGTTACTGAGCTTTCCAGAAGGGATAAAAGACGGAAAGTTCACCCAAAAGGGTACCGGAGAAATGTACCCGTGCAGCCAAATGTCTGGGTAAAGAAAATGAATTGTAAATTGTGCCGCTAACCGCATAATAAGGACGTGTTTGGGCGCACACATCAGCGCTCAGGCTGCCTTGTAAAAATCTGCTAATTTTGAGCGACAAGCAGTTCAACACATGCTAACTGAACTGCGAGTCAGCACTCAATATCAATTAGAGGAAACCCTAAACAGGGGCAAATAAAGACGTCCACGTGAGAGGTATCGACAGAAGCTCCAATGACTCATTAGAGGCCTCTGTGGACTGTGGCTACTCCATGGTCCAAAATGTGCACGGGACAAAGTCAGCGGCCTAATGAGAAGTGAAGGGTAAATAAACTCCCACAGCGGTGACGCAGGTCAGACCGACCTGCTTTGGTTCTTCTTTTAGCACAAATTGTGATGTGGGGAGGGCGACTTACAAATGCATCTGTCGTCAAGCGTAATGGGTTCCTGCTCATCACACACCGCCATGCTCGTGAAGACCACAATGTAGGCTCGAGAAGATCTGGTAATCATGACTCGTCAGAGATTTAGAGGAGATAGACAATATTCCTATGATTATTCTCCATGTAACTATGCACCGGCTTCACACACCTACACACTCGTGTACACACACACACACACACACACACACATATATATATATACACAGTATATACTGTATATATATATATAGAGAGAGAGGGAGTATACAGGATTACAGCAGCAGTTACCACAGCTGTAGTATACACACATACATAAATGTATGTGTGTGGTTGTGTGTGTGTGTGTGTGTGTGTGTGTGTGTGTGTGTGTGTGCTTGTTGAATACAGAGAGGTAGTCTTGTGTGCTGGACTCAGATTTATGGAGCTGCTTGAAGAATTGACCTTCTCTTCACCAGCTAGGACTGCAGACAAAAGAAATGGTTTTCACACTGTCCACTTATTCATCCTGACCTCTTCTCCTCCCTCTGATGTACCTCAGTGTCCCACGTTTAGTTTTACTCTCAGATCACAGGACATCCCACCCTACAAACACTCACTTCTCTCAGTGTAAGGCTTCTTTGAGTTCCTATTTTCTCCTTTTCTTCTTGCCTCTTTCTGTCCCACTCCACCTCCAGTCATGAAACAGGTCAGTGTTGTAAATGGACAAAAAAAGTGAAAACCTCGACCTTGTTGCCTTTGGAGACGCCCAGTCATCCATTCCCACGTAATCCTATTCAGGGTCCCACAGAGGTTGGAGCCTGTGCCAGCATGCACTGGGCAGGGGGTGTTCTGTTAATTACATGGCTTACATGCTACACACACAGTTCCAAGGATACAATAATATACTGTGAAGACAATATGAATTAAAGAAAAACAAAAGGACATGTAGCTTACAAGGAAGTTTTAAATTAAAAAAATAGTATCAGAATGTATTCCAGAGTGGTCACAGCCCATCTCTCCTCCCCCTTCCTCAGTTAGCAGGAAAAGGAAGTGAATTATACAACCTATTTCCTGTCTGTATTTATATGTCTAACCCCCTCACAATAGAATCGGTGGCCTAGCATTGTCTTCAACTGTGTTTGACTCTTGAGCCAAAAGTCTGCAAAGCTAGTCATATTCACGCACATGCCTCACCTGGTTTACATGTTATACCAAACCCACGCTCCAAATTGGTGATCTATTTAAGCTGCAAAATCTCTCCTTCTGACACATCATTGCCCCTGTTTGCTTGCTTTATCAACCCCTCCACCACCTATGTAGGCTCTGGAGAGATATTTACTCATCACTTCCATCACTACATTTCTATGTAACATACACTCACTGGCCACTTTATTAGATACACCATCCTAGTACCAGGTTGGACCCCCTTTTGCTTTCAGAACTGCTGTAATTCTTCATGGCATAGATTCAAAAAGGTGCTGGAAACATTCCTCAGAGAGTTTGGTCCATATTGACATGATAACATTGCACAGTTGCTGCAGATTTGTGGGCTGCACATCCGTGATGCAAATATCCTGTTCCAGGGTGCTCTGTTAGATAGAGATCTGGTGACTGTGGAGGCCATTTGAGTACAGTGAACTCATTGCCATGTTCAAGAAACCAGTTTGAGATGATTGGAGCTTTGTGACATGATGTGTTATCCTGCTGGAAGCAGTCATCAGAAGATGGGTACACTGTGGTCATAAGGGGATGGACATGATCAGCAACAATACTCAGGCAGGCTGTGGTGTTTCAGTGGTGCTCAGTTGGTACTAAGAAGGCAGAATGGATTCATGCTTTTATGTTACCATCCAAATGTTGCAGCAGAAATCGAAACATTTTTTCCAATCTTCTATTGTCCAGTTTTGGTGAGCCTGTGTGAACTGTAGCCTCAGTTTTCTGCTCTTAGCTGACAGCAGTGGCACCCGGTGTGGTCTTATGCTGCTGTAGACCATCTGCTTCAAGGTTTAATATGTTCTGTGCACAAAGATGCTTCTCTGCATACCTTGGTTGTAATGGGTGGTTATTTGAGTTACTGTTGCCTTCCTATCAGCTCAAAGCAGTCTGGCCATTCTCCTCTGACCTCTGACATCAACAAGGCATTTTCACCCAGAGAACTGCTGCTCACTGGATATTTTCTGTTTTTCAGACCATTCTCTGTAAACCCCAGAGATGGTTGTGTGGGAAAATCCCAGCAGATCAGCAGTTTTTGAAATACTCAGAGCAAATACTCACTTAAATCACCTTTCTTCCCCATTTTGATGGAGATGTCTAAATACCTAAATGGACTGAGTTGCTGCCCTGTGATTGGCTGATTTGCTAGTTATGTTAACAAGCAGTTAAACAGCTGTACCTAGTAAAGTGGCTGGTGAGTGTATAGACAGGGAACGATTAGGTTGGACCTTTAACTCTAAACTCTAACTGTATTCTGCTGTGTAGTTTAATGTGTGTGTGTGTGTGTGTTTAAATTTTCATTTACACTAAATGACATTTTCTTGATATCATTCTTGCACAGTTATAAAAACATAAAAACTGACTAATCAAATAACTTTTTGCATTATCCCAAGCTCACACACAATATAGTGAAAAACCTAACTAGCCTACACAGATCCCTGAACTCAACCCCTCCAACAACTTTGAAACGCAGAGTGTGAGTCAGGCCTTATTGCCCAACATCAGCGGCCACTTCACTAAGGGACCCTTTAGTGGCTGAATGGAAACAAACCTGCTGCCAAGCTCCGAAATCTTAATGAAAGTTTTTTCACGATGGTTGATTCCCTAATTAATGTGTGTGGTTTTCAATGAGATGTTTGGGGCTGTATTGTGTATAATACTTTGTATCAGAGCCTTTAAAGTTTGTAGACATGCAAACATGAATGTGGAAGAACATGAATCATTCACTTGCTTTTGAAGATGCCTGCTGAAAGACAGGTGATCTTTTGTGCATTTCTGATTTCACACAGCCAAAAACTGAGGAATTTGTTTCTCTTTTTAAACCTCTTCCTTTTTTTTCCTCATGCAGAGGCCGACCTGAGGATAGGAGAGGTCCAGTGGGGGGACAGTGGACTATACATCTGCAAAGTGGTTATATTTGATGATCTGGAGGGACAGAATGAAGCATCTGTGGAGCTTCTGGTTCTTGGTAAGCTGCCTCTAATTTACCTAATATAAAGGATTCAGTTTTTAAATTAAGAAATTACATGTAAGAACTAAGTCACACTCAAAGCTCAGAAGTGTCATCATTATTGAAATGACCTGCAAATATAGCTTGTAAACTGACTGAAACAATGTGTTATAACTCACTGATTTCACAGCAGTTTTGTGCAATATTAGACTGGAAAACTACATCCTTCAGTGTCACTTTGTGTGTGTGTGTGTGTGTGTGTGTGTGTGTAATATAAATGTATCAGTAGTGTATTGTGTTACAGTGACAGTGTACTTGTCTTTGTCCAGTTACACGTTACCACAGAAACTGGTGAGAGGCTACGTGGCTCTTGGTGCTTTAAAACACTCTCAGGCTGAACTTTTGTTAGGCTGGCACTCAGAGAATTATGTGTATGCACAAAAAGACACAGTCTCACACACACATACAGGTACTAAATAATAAGCTTTTACAGTTTCCTCTAGATGGAGTGACTTCCATTAAGTTTGTCATGACCCTGGTATGTTGCAGATTCCATAATTGTGCTGCGTGAGTTTTTACCCTGACATGCTAGGCCCTAAATCCACCATGATGCCAAAATGCTGTATTTTCTTAGTGTAGCTAATATGGCATGTGAGGCACTTGTTGTGTTTCCATAACAACAGTTGGGGCCACAGTGAATGGCTGAGGGGGTCTTTTGTCTTTTGAGCAAATGGCTTCACAGCAAAGAAGACAGGGAAGATTTAATGATGTGGAGGAGGGATGGCAGAGCACAGTGATACAATAGATGGAGGGTGATGACATGTGAGACACTCGACTGATGTGGGCCTTTGAGAGCTCAGTGGCTAATAAAAAGGAGAATCCTGCAGCCGAACAGTCTGCCTTTCAAGTTTCATTCAGAAACTGTATGCTTATGATACCAAATTTGATTTATAAAAACCCTGAAATGTATATAGAGGAAGTAATTTCATATGTGTGAAATATTTCTCAAATACATCCATCCATCCAACCATCCAACCATTTTCTGCCAGTTATCTGGGTCCCGGTCATGGGGGCAGCAGTCTAAGCAAAGAAGCCCTCCCTCTTCCAGGCATGTTCTTCTAGGGGGACACCGAGGCGTTCCCAAGCCAGCTGAGATATATAATCTCTCCAGTGTGTCCTGGATCTGCCCCTAGGGCCCCCTCCCAGTATGACATGCCCAAAACACCTCACCTAGGAGGCATCAAGGAGGCATTCTGGTCAGATGCCCAAACCACCTCAGCTGGCTCCTTTCGATGTGGAGGAGTAGCGGCTTTATTCTGAGTCCCTCTCAAATGACTGAGCCCCTTACCCTATCTCTAAGGGAGATCCCAGACACCCTTCAGATGAAGCTCATTTCCACTGCTTGTATCCACAGTCTCATTCTTTCTGTCACTGCCCAGAGCTTGTGACCATAGGTGAGGGTAGGGACATAGATCGACTGGTAAATCGACAGCTTCACTTTAAACTCAGCTATCTCTTCACCACAACAGACTGATACAGTGTCCGCATCACTGCAGAAGCTGCATCCATCTGTCAATCTCCCACGGAGTGCCCACTACGGGTTGGGAACGAGTTGCTGCCCCAAGTGGAGGAGTTTAAGTATCTCAGGGTCTTGTTCATGAGTATTTCTCAAAATTTTAAGATATTCATTTTTACAGGATGTCAACTTTAAAGTAGCTCTGCATAATGTCCAGAAAAAAAGCAGCCACTAGAGGAACTGCAGTTTTTGGGACTTCCACACTGGCTTAATTAATCAGCTCCAGTAGTTGTTGGTGGGCGGGAACGTTTTAGCTAACATTAGCTTGAGAAGAACGCTCAAGGTCAGATTTGATTAATCGAATGTCCTGCTGATATAGACTGTAATTTTCCCCTGGCAATGAAATTTGACCAGACGGGCTTCATCAGATGATACAGGTATTTTTTCTGGCTAGTGTTGGCTTACTTGCTAACAGGGATAAATTGTTTGATACCCAACATAGCAGCTAGCTAGGGAACCTCAGCTGGCCTGCTCACTAACGTCATTGCTAGCAAAACACCATCTGAAGCCATACCAGTGTTTGTTTTGCTGTCTTTATGAGAAGTTTGTGTTGTGCTTGTTGACGTTAGTGATTATTGAACTCCATTTTTAAGCTGCTCTCATCTCCTTTTAACTCTCAGAGCAGAAGACAGGTATTGAGGCAAGGCATTTGGGAGCAAGCATAAGTGTCACATAGTTGGATTTTTGCAGACAATATAATCTGCATCCTTCACACAGAAATCAGTCCATAGACTGTTAGATGCAACTGAGAAGGGTTGGGGAAGATCTTGTTTCAAGTTACAATACAGTCTGTTCAGATATTGCCAAAAATAAAATCTAAAATAATTTCACAGTACACATTTAATGGTCCAAAACTCAGAAAGCATTACATGCACTTGATAATGGAAAAGGATCGATACACATATAGTTTTAAACTAGTCTTGAAACCATTTAGACAAGCGTGATTTTGTTTGGTTAAGCCTGTAGGAAGGAAGGACTCAACATTGTCTGGAGTTAATGTGTGAAAACAGCCCTAACATATAGACTCACTGTCCCCATACAGTTAATCTGCAAAGGAGAAGTATACGTGGCAGTGTTAAACACCACCCATTGGGATCACATACAGGGTAAAACATGCAACCCCAGCATATCTGAAAGCAAGCCTTGGTGTATCACCAGCCTGCAGGCAAATTCAGGATTTAGTAGAAATTCCACAAGTGAACTTCTTTGACAGCAGGAAAAACACAGAAGACAAAGCAGTATATTTAAAACAGTTAGAGGGGTCTGAAATAAAGCATGTAATATAAGTGTCAGTGCATAGTTATCTAAATGAAATAAACTTAATAGATTTCTTTTTGTTTTCAAATCCAGCAAAGAACACGTATAGCCTCCTAGAAAAATATTAAATAAGGTATGTGCACTGTCAGCTAGAGTCAGGCCAAGATAGTTCAGCTTGCACTCTTTCCAGCCTCTTTTTTATGCTCAGCACTCCTTTCTTCACTCTGCTGTAATGACACAATCAACAGTAAAACACCAGTATTTGGTCACATCACACACTCACAGCCTTGCTTTTTCACTTGTCCCAAAGCCTCAGTTTGCTCACATAACCCTGTGCACCAAATCAAACACACTCACACACATTTCTGTACCAGCTTGTGACACAATTCCCCTTCTCTAACATGTTTTAATTAGACATTCTGTTGGTTTCTTTAAAGATGTGTTAAAGAAAATCTTAAAGATTAAAGATACACCACCAGCAAAATACCAAGAACATTAGGGACTGGAGTTATTTTTTATTTTGATGTCTTTTTTCTTTTACTGCTTTATGTTTAGAAGTAATCAGTCTAACCCTAAACCAAAAGAGATATGATCTAAAATTAGACTAAAATTAAAATATATCCACAGTATATGTAACAGTATAGATATGAAGCCAGTACATCAGCCTTAATAATCATCACCATGTACACTGCCATTTCAGTGGCAATAAATAACTAATGTTTCCAACTAAATATAAAATTGTGCAGTTAAACATTTAACATGTGTCTCCACTACATCTGTAAAACTGCTCTTTCACCACGAAAAACGGTGCTAATAAAGCTAGCCTTAGGTTAATGTAATTATGGATGAATGTGAAATCTTTACAGTACATGTCCAAAAAATGCTTATTTCATAGGTAGATTGTTTCTTCGTATGAATATTGTAAAGATGTCATCCAAAATATTTTTAAAAATTGTAAAGAAAAGTGTATATATAAATAGGAATCAATAAAATAAGAGCCACATGGACTCCTGATTTTAGCCAAGATATCATTTTACTTACTGTGTCATTTAACAGTCACCTGAGCAATCAGTCAATCTTGGCCAGTGGCTTGGCTTTAGTTATAGGAATAGTTTGGCATTCTAGGAAATATTTGTCCATGGGAGGTTGCCAGATTATAACTAGTGGGAAATCCAGGAAGCTACTGTTCCCACTTTCTAGCCAAGAACAATCCCCACACAGCTGGCAAATAACCAGAATAATGACCAAATTTTTGAAACATGTTGGAAACAACAGTATAATATCTGAAGCTGACAGATATGTGATGTTAAGCTTTAGCTTTTTCTAGTAACTTTTGTGGACTAGATAATTTCCTTTAGAGGGGAGATTTTTGTAAAAAAAAAATAAAATAAAATAAAAAAAAATTGTGGTCTCATTCAGGCTTTGCATCTCTCTTTAATGACCAGACAACAGGAGACAATGACAAAGAAATAGTTTTAGAAAAAAAATGATTCTCTGCAGTCTGTTCACTGACTCTGGACGTGAGAAGTATTATCACTCACAATATTTACACCTCTGCATGTAACATTACTCACAGCTCCTCTCTATCATGGTATCTTCATGAGACTGATTCAGATTCCAGTCTGTCTTCTTACCAGACAACCTTAAAGTATTTTTATCAGCAGTCGGACCACCAGTCTTCTTATCAGTTGATTTGATACGGAGACTTTTCTAGAACAAGACCAGAATGTCCTCTCATGCATGCTATTTATCAGTCCTTTGTCATTCTTTCTTTGTATTGTGCTCTGTCTTCTTCTTAATTCACTTTTATTGCATGCTGCTGCAGCAATAACTTTCTTTGAATCAGTCATTCCAGTTTATATCAACTCCACTGCCTCTCCTCTCTTCTACTCCCCTCTCCTCTCGTCACCTGTGCTCTATCTCTCTCTAGGTTTCTCAGGCGTTCCTGAAGATCTCCTGCCAGACTTTGATTTGAAGATAATGCCAGGTAGGGGCCTAATGCATTGTCCCCCTTTACCTGCTTTCTTTCATTCATACTAACCCTGCTTACTGCTCAAGCTATGGATATAGGAGCCAGTTGGATGGTGTGGTGGGGGTATTCCCAGGGATGGATTTTGGGTTTTGTTATGTGGCACACAATACTTGATCCTAATAAAAAAAAAAAAAGAGGCAAACACGCTGCTGATTTTTGCACCATGTTTAGTGGTTCCTATGCTAATGGCTGTAATACTGTCTAACCTGTTCTTCTCACACAATAGTTAATAATATAACAGCTGTAAGGAGGCTTTGACAGAGTTGAGTTCAGGGCTGTTTTTAACTCAACAGACTCATCCACACCCATCAAATAATGAGCTGGCTCTGCAAAACAGCAATTATGGTCATTAAAGTTATTTGTGGTTGTGGTCAGTGAGTCACTATTTGGATAATACCCAGTAAAAAGGTAGCAATCAAGATGGAGGGAGCTTTATGTTGCATCACATTCCTTTAATACCTGTAAATGTGTATAAATGGATTGTGTGGAAGTAACTCCCAACATGACTTACTATGTCTCACTGGGTAAGTGTTGCTCCCCACATTAACTCCCATAGTGTGTGTGTGTGTGTGTGTGTGTGTGTGTGTGTGTGTGTGTGTGTGTGTGTGAATGTGTGTGTTTGTTTTTTGTGTCCTTGTGTGTGTGTGTGTGTGTGTGAGAATGTCTTCAGTTTTACATTGTTGAAGATTTCCTTATCTGCCCTCACCGTCCCTTTCCTTTGCTTTCTCCCCATAGACAGATGCATGTAGGTTATCTCTTGTACTGACTGTATCCTTCACTCCTTCACTTCAGCACTGTGGTACTCCATAACAATGTGTACAATCATCCCTTTTTCCTATAACTCTTATTCCAGCTAAGATGTAATTTGTTCCCATTCGTCTCATCCAAAAATAAATAAATAAATAATATCTACCAGCTGACACACTTTTCTCCAGTCCAGCCTTTTGTCCCAGTCTGATGTCCCAGTGCATTGCAGTTCACGTTTCCTATGTCCTGCTTCTACAGGAAATACATCAGATGAAAAAAATGATACTTTCATCAGGCCACACACATACACGCACACACACACTAGAATATTTGTAGCTCCTATTTTAAACATTAAGGCTTTAGAGATTATATAAAGATTGGTGAAGAATAACAGTTGCTGCTGATATTAAACGGTTTTACAGTGCTTGTCATTTTTTAGTTTTCCCTTATTTTAATTTGTAATAATGAGGCATTATCAGAATATAGCATGACTAAAAAAATGATCAAATTAACCTGTTCCTGTGTGGGTATGTTGGATAGGACATATGTATTTATTTATATGTGGGAATTTGTGCTGTGTGTGCTTGCAGAGTGGGTGTTTGTGGTGGCAGTGGTGCTTGGCAGTGTATTATTCCTGCTCTTGGTTGGGATTTGTTGGTGTCAGTGTTGTCCTCACTCCTGCTGCTGCTACGTCAGCTGCTGGTGCTGCCCCGACACATGCTGCTGTCCCAGGCACTGTGAGTATGAACACACACTCAGAGATGCATCAGTTTGTGCTCAGAATACTGGCACATGTCTGAATGAGATTATGTTCTGGCTTTTTTTTTTTAGTGTATGAGGCAGGAAAGGGTATAAAGACAACCACCTCCACGCCTCAAACACCTACCTACCCACCATATTTTGTCTCTGGTGTCCCAACCATGGTCCCCATTGCCCCTCCCTCCCTGGTGGACAAGATATCTTCAGTCCCCCCTTCAGATGGGAGCCTACTCACAGCAGGTGGGGACTTGCACCTTCTTACCAGATTTTGTTTAATTTTATTTCCTTTGAAAGGACAACACACATCAATCAGCATTTCTAGGAATGTGCCAGTGTTTGCCAGCTGGCTAATTTTCAGCTGGTGTCCCTTAGCAACACGCTTTGAAACCCATTCAAGTAGTAGAATTTTTAGATTTTTACTTTTTTGTTTTTAGAATCAATCAACGATCATTTCAGTTTTTCTTTTATCCTTTTTAAACACTCTTTTTTCCCTTTAAAATCATTAAAGGGATTTTAAATTCTGGGATGATTTTAAAGGGAAATGCTGTCTTACTATTGGGTATTCAAATATCATATTCAGAAAATTCATGAGGAGTGCAACTCTATCTTTGAGTTCCTTTTATTTTTACTATATTTGAACATTGTAAATTGGTGTTTGTATTTTCGTAAGACCCTATGTTAACTATTTTGTTATGCCATTTGGGCCAAAAAAAGTAAAAGAATAGAATGGGCCAGCATGTGACTTTGCTAAACTGTTTGTGATTTACTATTAATTTTATAGTGAAATAGAAAAACAACAGTATCAACCTCAAACCAATAAAACACACATTCAAGATCTCTCTTGCTGATGAGTCGAGTGTGTATCTGCAGTGCCCATGCATGCTGTAGGAGTTCCCTACCGCGTGCCTTCACCTCAGGATCAGGATTCTCTCAGGGTGCTACAGTATGTAGAGAAACAACTGGCTCACTTCAACCCTGCCAGGTCCACCAGCCACCAGTGTAAGCTTCATAAACCCTGATCTGTGGCTTTACTCTTCTGCTAAAGCATGCTGGTGCTATCTGCAACATTGGTAGTGTGTATTTCACTTTTTATTCTCTTGAGCTTGTCTTGGCATGACTCTGTGCACCCAAGCAATCTGCCTTCTGAATTTCCTGTAGCTCAGATGTGATATAGTAGCAGGTTTGCATGCCTTCTTCCCTGAAAGTATATTATTTTTAATCACACTTTGCTTAATTTCTTTGAGACCTTGGCTTTCTTCATCTGCAGGGTCTTGTTTTGGGAGAAATTTTCTCTTTTCTTTGCTGGGTATTCCTTATTTGATTAATTAAATCATTTTGACCTATCCAGCCTGTGGCCTGTCTGAACTGAGCTCCCTCCATGAGGGAGAAACTGGCTTCCGCCAAACATATCGAAGCGTCCAGAAGAAAGCTCTGCCACCCATCCCTGATCACGACACTCAACCTGAACCGCAGCGCTACCGTGAAAACCGCAGCCCAGAGCCACAGTGTTACCGTGATAATCCCCCATCGCCCCATCGTTATCGTGATGACCCTGACCCAGAGCCCCGCCACATTCGGGACGAGCCTCTTCCTCCGCGACGATACAGCGATGACCCTCCATCTTCATCTCAGTCACGCAGGCCCGGCCGAAATCAACGGCAACAGAACCACAGCGAGGAGGAAAACCAAAACAGGTGCAGGCATGTCTGAATGCACAGAATGCTTTATACACAAATACAGACCTACACTTAACTCATGTCGTGTTTTTTCAGGTGGAACCCTCGTTCAGAACATCTTCACAGAAAGACGTACCGCACTGCAGGACGAACCGGCTCACTGGATGAGCTGGAGGAGTTTGTTGCTTCTTACAAACAGAGAGGAGGTAGAGGGGCAGAGAGGAGGGACGAAGAGCAGGGAGAGTATGAGATGGAGCGTCTGGAGTACAGTCGGTATCCTTCTCACCGAGATGGCCCACCTCAGCATTATCACAGCAACGAAAATGAGTTTGACGACAACAGCGACCGTGAAGAGCAACCCAGACGGAACAGAAAAAACAGACATGACATAAGCCCGCTTCCTTCACCCAAAAAGAGGAGGGACACATCAGACAGGGAGCGCGCCGCCCCACCTCCTCCCACAGTAGGTCCACCTTCAACTTCTTCTCAAGAAAAGGACTATGATGCCACCTTCCTCAACAGCCTTCTGGAGCGTAAAGCTAAGTTGCGAGGCGTTGGCCAGGGGAAGAGTGGGGCCCGGGGTGAAGAAGATTCAGATACGCCCTCAAAGGGCAGCTCGAAAAAGAGCAGTGGGGAATCCACTCGGCACTGCAGTCGCTCGCCTAGTAACAGGCCCGATGCTGATTTGCTGCCTCCTCACACAGAGACAGAGCGAGTAAGAACTGACAGGCCGTCTCCAGCAAACACTCACTCCCCCCAGCCGCCTGTTCATTCCTTAGCGAATCGCAGAGAGGATCCCAGAAACAAGTCAAGGAAAGTGGTGAGTAACATTGTGAATTATTGGCATGACTGTATGCAAATTTGAAGATTTACACTGTCTCTTGTATTTAGTATGTTTTCTAGGTATTCGCGTACAATTAATGAAGATATGAGTTAGAAAAATGGTAACACGCTAGGCTACCTACAAATCACTGAACTCTCAGTGCTGTATTTCCCCACTCTTTGAAGGTGTTTCCAATAAAGGGTACTTGACCAGGAGCCCACAAACCTATTGAGGAACGCATGAGCTAAACCAGCAGTGACTGGTGGAATTAAATTTAGATCGTGTACAACAGTTCCAGGTGGCAAGAACATCTTATTGATGGGGGCAGTCAAACACAGCAGCCAGTTCATTCACAAAACAAGGAAACAGTGGATGATTCTGGTATCACAGATTAGGTTAAAATAAAGTTGTTTTCAACTTCCAGAAAAAGCACAGCTGGGAAAAATGCTGCTTTGTGCTGCTGTATGTCTGTTTATATATGCTTTAAACAAGAAGTTTAACCTAATTATATAATTTTATTTATTTTCCATCCAATGTTACTAGTCTCTGAACACTAGTGGTGTGCAAGATCATACATCTAATCAGATTTTCATCATGGAGCAAAAAAAAAAAATAATTTCCAGATGTTAAAGACATTTTTCTCAAACAAAACAAAGCTGAGAAGATATAAAATATTTTGTGTTAGTCTGTGATTTAAAAAAAAAAAAAAGAAGATAAAAAGCTAATGTGAACTGGCAGCCTGTTTTTTTAAGATCTACGGGGATCTGGTTGGGGACGAGTTTAAAAAAGGTTTGTAGGTCTAAGTGTTGTTGTTGTACCTTTGACAGGTCAGGTTCACATGCTACCAGAATGAAAACTAGGTAGAAGACTCTGTTCTGTATCCAACTCCACTATAACAACAATAACTGGTTGTCTCCTTACTGACAAACTTGGGTCAAAATGTTATTCAGCATCAAAGAGGTCTTGTATAAAATGCATTGATTAACAAGAGTCTGCATTTTGACCTCAAGCGAGGTCTTGGAACAAATCTTCAAGTAATTTGACGAAAGAGTTGAAGACACTTTGTCCCAGGTTCTACTTCACCATAATAACCCTGTTTGGCTAATGTGCACCGTTTCTTTACTGCCTCACACTGCTCAGCAAGATATGCTTTAATATTTCTGTGTAAACTGTGTTGTCACTTACACTTTTTTATCCTCACCAGAGCACTCTCCTCAGCCGAGATTCCCTTATCGTCTGATGGACTTCAAGCTACAGACTGAAAGCTTCGTGCAGCCTTGGTGCTCTACAGGAACTGCTTGTCAGCTGATAAAAAAATGACGAGCATGGATTCATAACGATAGCGTCAAGGACAGCAGACTGAAAGATAGCTGAATCAGTACTGATGAGTGAAGAAGAGGACAGAAGACACACTTTTTCCTATCAAGACTTTTACTCGGCTATTCTGAATGTGACGTCATGATGAAGTCATTGGCTGTGTCGTCTACATCTCAGCTGGACTAAGACTGAGCTAATGTGAGCAGGCCTTATGACCTGGACTGTTCCTGCGAGCAGTGCACTGTTAGTCTCCCCTCGTTCCTTTCAGAAAAGGCCCTGAAGCAGAGAGACTTGCTTTACGCTTTCAGCACAATGCCTGCATTCATTTCCATCTGATGAGATTTAAAAAAGCACCTCTGTAGAACAGACAGTATATGACAACACCTTTATTGTGAAGGACATACTGTAGCTACAACTGGAAAACACTCCACCTAGTAAGACACTGCAGATGATGTAATACAGCACTAGCAATCTGAGAGTAGCAAATTCTACAGATGCTTTAGTTTCTCCCTCGTTAGCGTTTCATACCAGCAAAAGCTGAGATAAACCCACTGTACACTACATGCTCAGCACCACATCACATAGAGGCAAAGTTATCAGTTAGCTGGCGGACATAGTGGTGCGGCCAAAGAGGCTGGATTTCTCTCAGGAGCCGGAGGAGACCAAATCAGAGCTAAATGAGGAGATTCCTTATTTTGGATAAAAACACAACTCCAAACGCATGGTAATGTCGATCCGCATTTGCTGGATGTGTAAATGAGTGACTTTTTGCTAAAACATGCACCATAATATCTTGTGGTTGCTCTGAGTGATATAGTCGTATATAAAAATGAGGTGCACAATATAAGGTTTAATTCCATGTAGAAAAATCTATCAGCTAGAAAAGTCTGTGAATCGATTTAGTTTCCAATTGCAGAAATTTTAAACTTTTTTATAGCAACAGAATACCTCAGAATGGGCCTTTTGGAGGTGGTTACACACATAAGTATTAAACTGTCCACATACAGTCTGTAAGTTATCTTATTTAACAGAAATCTATTCATTTTTTTCAGAATTTCTAAACATTTAAAAAATTTTTATTAAGCCAGGAAAAAATAAATCCCTGGGTAACATTGGTTAAAAAAATAGCATTTTATATTTTTAAAAAAGCTGGTGATTTTCCATGACTGTGCAGGAAAAACGTGAACAAAAAAGAGAAACAGAAGCCTGAAGAGGCCGAATAATCAAATTGTTCCCAAACAGCAAAGGTATAATTTAAATTTCAGAAACTGGGAATGGTTTTAAAAATCAGCCCTAACACATAAAGCTGCAGTGATACAGCACTAAAATAATGAAGGTATGGACTAACTTTGCCTACTGACCTCTGACCCAGTATAACCCACACTTGCTGCACCATTAGCAGTGTTGATGCAGTTAATTGTAAGTTAAGGTTCTTATGACACAGTAACATTATTTTGTCTCCACACTGTATTTCAGTGGAGTTTTTAAAACATGTTAGGATTTATAACAAAAAGTGTTCTCAAAGAGACTAAAACCTGGTGAGATTTTCTATTCTCTGTAAGCATTTAAAGGTATTGGACTGCCTCTTGCCTTTACAAGATTTTTGTACTGTCGTTTTGTATGGAACTATTTATGTGTGCGGTGTATTGTGTTTGTAATTTGTAAATGATCATGTTTGTGGAAGCACTCAAGTGCAACTGTGTATATAAGATGAAGTGTGTAATTCAGTAGCCATTGCTTAGCACTGCCGAGTCAGCAGTCAGACCAACTCTGTGTGTTATCAGCAGCCACACACACACAAACACACTAAACCTGCTGCTTATTACAGCAGTCATATCAATTATTTTGTTCTGCTAATGCACCGTCCAGTATTTCATCGCCTCCGTGGTGGAGATACCTGTCCTTAGACAAATGTAATTATTTGATGGTTGGTTGAATTTCTTCCTTTGTTTTCTCTTCTGTTTGGTACACACAACTGTGTGTGTGAGAGTTAGCAAGAGAGAGAGATGAGTCTTTATTTTTCTGTTAAGGAGACAATGTTTGATTGCGTATGACTCACGTCTTTGTTCATTGTTTTAATCACAGACTGCCTGTCTTGACTACACAACTGGGTCAACACTCACATATCAGTTCTTCCAGCTAAGCCACAGATATCTGCCCTGTTTGTCACTGACATACTACATTTGTTAGAACAGTTGCATACAGTAAGTCACTAAAGTATCTACTTGCATGTGAAAATGCAGGGTGGCAAACATCAAGACCAGCAGTGTTTTTCTTTCTCAGCCAATAAACTCAGCAAAAAAAATAAAACCCCAGGTTTTATTTAAAGTTATTGTACTCCATATGTCCAGATGTTTTAAACTACAGACAACTCTGTGCATGGAATGACAGTGTTTCTGTTTCTGCTGCATCAAACATCAATTGACTTTGCTGCATTTACAGTGCAAGTCTAGTTTCTACTTTTTGGAGAAAGATTTTACACATGAGCCAAAAAGATGAGATGATAAAATGTGGTCTATCTAAAGAGAGATCCATCTAAACAAACTTATAATAACCATTTACAATTTGCTTACATATTAATCCTCATATTATAATAGTCTATATATTCTGTTTCTTTCTTGTGCCAGGCTGATGTCAGCTTCTGTTATTTGGGCAAACCTCTAGAGGGAGGGCTTAACAGGTGAGGGGCAACCAATCAGAACAAAGGGGGCTTTTAGGGAGGCAGGGCCCTGGAGAGCCAAAACAGCTCGTCTTACACTTAATTTATGGTACTGCGATTGTGTCTGTTTGCATATGTATTTGCCTACAGAGAGGGGTTTTCAACCAATGCAAACATGCTCCCATGCAGTCCTCCAAAATCCCAGCTGCACGTTGCTGGATGTGGATAACAGTGATGTGTGATACCACATCAGTAAAATTCAGGCTGGTATCGACTATACTGATCAGATACCAATACTTTGCACAAAAACTTAATGTGTTTGGAAAATCAAAGTAAAAAGTATTGTATTTCAAAATACAGCTTCATAATGAACACAAGACAGCAGACTACTTGTTCTTATTGTTTAATTATGAAGAACTATCATACAAAAACAAAAAACGGAAAGTTTGCATGTTAGTTGATGCTATTTGAACATGTATATCTTTGTATGTATATATTTAACATGTAAATACTTGCCTGAACATTTCAACAAAAACATTCAACAGTCGCACTTTCCTTCATTCACAGGTTGTTTGTGGCTGTTTGTGGAGCTGAAATAGCTCCACACATGACTCCACTTACACTCAGCCATTGTTGTCAACTGAGTGAGTGAGCACAGCAGTGCACTGTGACGCTAAGGCATTTATACAGCCGTATTTCGCATATGACTATGACAAGCGGAAGAAGTAGTTCCTACCAACTGGGTACCATTTAGATGAGATCCCGATAGTATAGTTACTTTCCACTGTGCTCCTGTTAATGATAAACTACACATTTACCGCAAATTACTAAAATATCGATATTTTAATATGAGAATCGATTCTAGAACATAAATATCTGGTATCACAAGTATCGATATTTCAGCATCGATCCACACACCACTAGTGGATAAGGCTGTGGGTTGGTCAAATGCTGATTGGTTAACAAGTGGGCCGGAATAGAGATCACCAGGAATAGGAGAAGTGAGAAAAAAACATCAAAGATCAAAAAAATACAGCATGAAAAGCTGCAGTGGACAGTTTTCATTGTTTTTGACACTCAGCATGTTATAACTTCGCTCTTCTCCGCCGCTGACTGACGGACCAACAACAGCGCAAGCAAGAGTAGCCCACAGTCCAGTTGTACCACATATTTTTGACACTGCCTCCATCTGACAACAGACACTCTCTGCAGGTAGACGGGCAGTCCGCGCACTGCCAAGGCGCTAAAACCGCTGAACCATAATTACAGCTTTAGACTGTAATGACTTGCTGAATAAAGGGCCAGTATAAATAAATAAATAAGAATGTGTTGAACTGAGAATCATGTAAACATGCCCCCTTTAAGTCTAGTTTTTACTGATGAAGATTGAATACTTATACTTGAGAATGGCCTTGAATGCAGTACTTTTACTTTACTGTTGCTACCTTTACTTAAGTTGAAGATTTGGATACAATTTGTAGTTCTTTTTTAGGGGAGGAAAAAGTTCACTTATTTTATGAGTTTATGTGAGTTCCTTCGCTGCATGTTTGTGATGGGAGGGATCGGTTAAACCAGTGACCACTCACAGCTTGAAAAATGTCAGGAATGTTGTTGAGCAACTCTCATCTGTACAGAAGCATGGCAGCAGAGGGATATGACATCAACATACACCACAGTGTAAAAGGTTTGTGTGTGTTGTGTTTTTAATGTGCCTTTCTTAAAGGTTTGGTGTGGATGGGGCTTACCTGCCAAATGTTCCTGGTCACTGGTCAGAATTTGAAAATCTGATGACAATCAGTTGACTGTTTGGTTACTGTCAGTCAGATCTGATTAAACTGCACACAAATTAGTGGTGAACTCCAAAAAAACCTTATAATGTTATTTATTTAGTCAAAAACATTTGTGTTACGGAGAAATACTTCCTATTTGGCAACTTAAGTACAAATATTTAAATAAAAATATTCAGTGTATGTGATCACAGCTTTATATTTGTATGATATGAAAGGAAATGCACAACAATGGTGCAGCCATTCCTAAGTGAAGTGTTCATGCTTGAAAGCCTCTGTAGAAGCACAGGGCTCAGTCTTGAGGAACTAGGAAACACGGAGTGGCTCTTGGCAGATATTTCCAGGAAAAATCCTCTGAGGTGCAGGGTGGGTGTACTCATGGGTAAAAAAAAATCTTTAAGGATTTGAAGGAATTGGAAAGCACTTTTGCACAACACAAAAAGTAGTTTTATTCATATGCAGATGGAGCCAAATGTTTATGAAGATTTACAAAATGTTTTTCTTCAAGGGAAGGGAAAAAATACACAATAATGAAGCACCACCTCACATAAAAACCTCTTTAACTGCAGTTTTCTATGGGTCCTGACCGACAGTGTTGATTCAGAGTGAGTCTTTTGCTCCACAGCTCCACCTTACATGAGCCAGGTGTCATGACATTTGGGCCACACCTGGCCCACACAACATTTGCCAGTGCCATCGAGGCATAAGTGCCAAAAGTAGCCGAGATTAAGCCTATATGGGTTCGGTCTGGGAAATTATTTGTCCAGTAAATGGTTTTAGAAGCGGTGGCAGAGAGATTTTATTATGTCTGGATTTTGTCAGAGAACTGAGTGCTTGCTTCAATCTTTTAGCAATGGTATAAATCTGATTTATTTTATAGTTTGCGGTTGTTCTTTTTCTATTCATTTTCTGTAAACTTACTGACTGATTAATCGCCTGATTAATATTTTCAGTTCTAACAGAGTTTGACTGTATTTTCCTTGAGCCAAAATCCCGGATTGTGTTTTTAAAAGTTCCTGGTACTGTTGCCATAGAAACACTGCGGAGGACCGCGGTTAGTCTCGCGCTGTTAGAAAGTTTCGGGTATTAAGCAAGAGGAAGAGTAAAACTCAAAGACTGCGATTTACTGTGGCTGAAACTCTTAAAAAACAAAAAGAAAGTCATGTTTTCCAAGCTAACCCCCGAAGAGACGTTTTCTCGGTGAGTTTATGCGGTGGTTCTTCCCGTCTGAGCGTGTGAAGCCCAGCCAAAAATCAGTCTGACCAATCAGTGCTAGTAATTTCTGCTTTGCTTGTGCGTGGACAGGATGTGGACAGCAGGAGGACGCGACAGCAGCTGCGTCCTCTTAGAGCTGCAGATGTTACAGCAGGAGGAGGAAGAGCTCAAAGCTAAATACGAGGAAAGCAAACAGGTGCGGATTTTTTCTTGAGACGTAAGGTCTCGTCGTTAAGAGCGTCACGTCTCGCGATAGCTAAACGGTCAGTCTCAAAGCTGGTGGTAACTTTACAAGTAACACAGTGTAATAATACTGAATATTTAAGAAAAAGTTCTGAATTAAATTAAAAACGAGCACACAGTGAAGTGCAGTTAGGTGCTGTTAGGAACACCTGCTAGTTCTTAAGCAATTAAGAACAGCCAATCATCAAGAGCAGCCCAGGACTGCCTTGGATACAGTGGGAGGGGTGTCACATTATCATTACATTTCTTGCCTTATTAAGGCTATAGTTTAGATTAAATAAAAACTGTTAAAATTATCAGAAATGTTAGATATTTGTTGTAAACCTGCGTGATTATTAAATGGGTAATTTTTAAATAGTTTGAGCTTTCTTGTTGACTAATATATTGACAAAGCAATTTAGAACTACTTGTATAAACTGCCATACTCTAAAAGAAGTAAGGAAACACTTGATCATTGTAGTGTAATACAAAGTAATTTAAACTTCAGGGATATCAGCCTATCCAGTTAGGAAATATAAACCATTGTGAATCCATTTCACCTGCTCAGGTGCAAATGAAAGTGACAACAGCTGCACTGGAGAGGCAATGACAAGACAACCCCCAAAAAGGGAATAGTTTTGCAGGTGGTGGCCACAGACCATTGCTCTCTCCTTATCCCTTCTGGCTGATTTTTCTCTAGTTTTGCTTTTTGCTGCTGTCCTTGTCCCTGCTGGTAGCATGAAATGCTATCTGCAGCCCATTCAGTTTGAACAGGTAGTCCAGCTCCTCCAGGATGGCACATCTGTAACGAGCCATCGCAAGACGGTTTGCTGTGTCTCCCAACACAGTCTCAAAAGTGTGTGGATTATCAGGAGGGTGGTAAAAGAGCATCAACTCAGCACCAGGACCAGTATCTGCTTCTTTGTATAAGGAACAGGAGGAGAACTACCAGAGCCCTACAAAATGATCTCCAGCAGGTTACTCATGTGCATGTTTCTGACCAAATTGTCAGAATTAGACTCCATGAGGGTGGCATGAAGGACCCACATCCTTTAGTGGGACCTGTGCTATCAGCCTAGCACCATGCAGCTCAATTCAACAAGGATATGCATCCCCAGACTATCACTGACCCACTGCCAAGCAGGTCATGCTGAATGATGTTGCAGGCAGTATAACATTTGCCAGACTCTTTAAAGTATGTCACATATGCTCAGTGTGAACCTGCCCTCATCTGTGAAGAGAGCAAGACATCAGTGGTAGACTGCCAGTTCTGATGTTTTCTGACGAAACCAGTGGTCTGTGGCCACCACCTGCAAAACTATTCCCTTTTGGGGGGTTGTCTTGTCGTTGCCTGTCCACTGCACCTGTTGTCACTTTCATTTGTACCAAAGCAAGTGAAACTGATTCACAGTAGTTTATGCTTCCTAACTGGACAGATTAATATCCCTGAAGTTCAACTGACTTTATGTTATAAATATCCTGGGGTAATCTATTTTTTTTCCTATTGTGTGGTTTTATGTAGGTGTTGGAGCGTTTGCAACAGCGTGAAGAGTATTTGCGCAAGAACATGAAGGAAATGCAGGAGTTGCACTTAAGCTTTGACATGTATCACAAGGTACAAGAGGAGACCACTTCACATGTGGCTCCTGTACTAGACATATTGAAATTAAATGTTATGGGTGGAACAACAAAGTAACAAAAGCCTTTGATCTGCCTCTAGGATGAAGAAACTGATCGAGTAATCGAGAAAACGGAGAGAGAGAGGAAAAGGGTGCTTCAAAAAGAGGCAGAGATAGGGAGGCTTAAGGAGGAGTATGCTGAACTGACTGAGGAGAAACAGGAACTCGAGCATCAGGTGCAGAGACACTCCGTGTATAGAGATCTCATGGAGCAGCTGCTCAAAATAACGAAGGTACTGCACGTTTTAAATAAAGGCATTACCATAAATGTGGCAGAATCTAAATTTATTTGTCATACAGATAACAAAAATGCAGAGTCCAAAGTTAATTCTGACCCCCAGAAAAACTGTTCAGTTTTAAGTTTAAGCTCCCCTAAATCTCAACCCATCTTTTCTCTTGATGATGACCTACACAGTTGCCACTCAGAGTAGCTGTGTAAGAATTGTACAACCCCAATTCCAAAAATGTTGGGACGCTGTGGAAAATGTAAATAAAAACAGAATGGTTTGCAAATCTCATAAACCCGTATTTAATTTACAGTAGACCACAGAAAACATATCAAATGTTTAAATTGAGACATTTTACTATTAATGAAAAATATCATCTCATTTTGAATTTGATGGCAGGAACACATCCCAAAATTGTTGTGGCAGGGACATGTTTATCACTGTGTAGCATCCCCTCTTGTTTTAACAGCAGTCCGTAACCGTCTGGGAACTGAGGAGCTCAGTTACTGGACTTTTGGGAGAGGAATGTTGTCCCATTCTTGTCTGATATATGATTCTAGCTGCTAAGCAGTCCTGGGTCTTCTTTGTTATATTTTTCATTTCAAGATGTGCCAAATGTTTTCAGTTGGTGAAAGGTCTGGACTGCAGGCAGGACAGTTCAGCACCCAGACTCTTCTACTACGAAGCCATGTTGTTGTAATAGATGCAATGTGCAGTTTAGCATTGTCTTGCTGAAATATGCAAGGCCTTCCCTGAAAAAGATACCATCTGTATGGGAGCATATGTTGCTCTAAAACCTTTCAGCACTGATGGTGCCTTTCCAGATTCCAATTCCACAGGCACCAATGCACTGTCAAAGATGCAGGTTTTTGAACTGAGGACTGATAACAAACCAGATGGTCCCTCTCCTCTTTAATCCTGAGGATGCGGCGTCCATGTTTTCCAAAAAGAATTTCAAATTTCAATTCGTCCGACCACAGAACAGTTTTCCACTTTGCCTCAGTCCATTTCAAATAAGCTTTGGCCCCGAGAAGATGGCAGCCTTTCTGGATCATGTTCACATATGGCTTCTTCTTTGTATGATAGAGCTTTAATGTGCGTTTGTGGATGGCATGGCAAACTGTGTTCACAGACAATGATTTCCTGACCCCATGCAGTGATTTCCATGACAGAATCATGTCTGTTTTTAATGTAGTGCCATCTGAAGGCCCAAAGATCACGGGCATGCAATACTGATTTTCTGCCTTGTCCCTTGCTCAGAGATTTCTCCAGATCCTCTGAATTTTTTGATATTATGTATTGTACATGATGGGATATTCTAATATTCTAATTATAAGTCTTTGCAATTTTACACTGAGAAACATTATTCTGAAATTGTTTCACAATTTGTAAACTTAGTTTTTTGCACATTGGTGAAACTCTGCCTAAGATGCCCTTTTTATACCCAATCATGTTACTGACCTTCGCAGACAGTGACTTCTGGAAGTGTTCCTGAGTCCATGCAGTGATTTCCATGACAGAATCATGCCCGTTTTTAATGCAGTGCCACCTGTGGCGCCGTAAGATCACGGCATCCAGTATTGATTTTCAGCCTTGTCCCTTGCTCAGATTTCTCCAGATTCTCTGACTCTTTCGATGATATTATGTACTGTAGATGATGACATATTCAAAGTCTTCACAATTTTATACTGAGGAACATTCTTCTTATTTTTAATTACATTTTCCACAACGTCCCAACTGTTTTGGAATTGGGGTTGTGATATTTTGCAGTAATTGGTGATGTTGGCAGGGGATTTGTTTCAGATTGCAAACTTTGACATGTTTGGAGTAGATAGTGATTTACTTTTGGGGCTACACCCTTAATGAGAGTGTAATTGTGTTACAGTTTGAAGATGTGTCAGCGCTCATGGGTCATTTAGCAAGTCTTCTCCACTTCAGATGCCAGCTCTCTGAGAGAGAGGGGAAGGCGCAGGAGCAGGTTGACAAGCAGAGAAAAGCACTGCTGACACTGGAGGAACAGCACAACCTGCTGTTGCTGCAGAAGAACAACCAGCTGTCTCAGCTCCAGACCGAGCTGGAAAAAAGTCGCTCTGAAGGTCTAATATGGGTATGACATGTAATTCTGGGTCAAAATCTAGCATCAGAGCTAAGACAGGCTCAAATATTGGCATCTTCTGTGTAAATTGTGGTTGTCCTGTCTTCAAACAGGAGAGGAAATGGAACCATATTCAGGAAACAGCTGCAAAGAAAACCCTGAAACTGGGACAGATTAAGATGGCGACCCTCAACCTCTATGAAATGACCAGGGGTCAGGTAGGAGGACAGGAAGGTGTGGATATGAATGACACAGAGAAACAGCTGGAGCAGGTGTGTACCTTCACAGAGCAGAGACTTGACCAACTGTCAGTGAAACATTAAAATGATCATCGTAAAATACTGTTCTCTACTGTCTCCTCCTTAGATCAAGAAGTTTTTCGAGGACCAAACTGAAATAGTGAAACATCAAATTCCCTTACAAAGGCGCAACGATGGACAGGAAAGACACAATACCAAAAAGTCCACACAAAATAAAGAAATGTGAACATATTTTTAATCTAAATTATTTCTCCTCGCCTGTTTTTGTGCTGGTTCTTTTACGTTTTTATTTTTTGTATTGAAATTTTATTATTGCTATTTCTATCTCAATTTCATTTGTGTGCTTTTGTTTTTGCTTTTGTTTTCTTTTTTTACTCAGCTACAGTATATTGTTAATGAGGTATCTACCTCACTATATTCCTCGTTAAATAGAGCTTGAATAAGTATTTCAATCTAAAATAAATAAAAATATATGTACATATAAGTGCATGCTGCTTTAGAATTGAATTCAGTGACTGAACTTTGAAATTGAAGTCAGTGAACTTTGAAGAACACGAACTTAAGATGTCTTGCCGTCAACAAGTGATCACTTTGACAAGGATTCCTTAATTAACTATAGTTGGGTCTGTTCTGCATTTGCTGTATATTTATTCTGTCGGGATTGGAGTATTAAGGCAGGGTGTAAAATTGGCTGCCATTTATGTGCCAGAATTGAGCATTTACCTTTATTATAATTTGGAATAAAGATCCATGTGACTACAGACATACTACAAACACTTGTATAATACACATAATTACTTTAGTTTGTCAGTATGGCATTCATTTAGTTTCTCATCAGAGCTTAATATGACAAGTTAACTTGTAACTTAGAAATAATGAGTGTTTTAGTCCCTGTCTCCTGATGTGCTGAAGTAACACCGCCCTACATCACATTTGCTGTATGAAATCTAACACTTGTTCTTTACTAATTTTGGGTTGCTGATTGGGTTCATGATTCATAATATCCATATTGTCTATCGTGTCACCTTTTTTTCACTAGTGGCAATTGTAAGCATGATCCAGATGTTTTTTTGCAATATGCTGTGGATGCTTCACTATATCCAGACATTGACAAAACATAACAGATTTTGTGAAAAAGGCATACTTTGCTTATTTTGGTAAAATTGGGCAACCAAGACAAGCCATGGACACTTCATTCAGTTTGCCCGGCGTGTGTGGAAAACCTCTGAGCATGGACTAAGGGAAAGAGAGAGAGCTTGGGTTTTGGTATTCCAATGGTATGGAGGGAGCCACAGAATCACTTTGATGACTGCTGCTTCTGTTTAGTCAATATTTGCTAACCTGCCATCAGCAATGAGACCTGTACCACATTCA
>VUQI01045776.1:7301-19172 GCA_015106735.1 Paratilapia polleni | reverse complement strand
GAAAACACTGGACCTTTTTTGGTATTTTGATCATTTTTCATTTTCTGCAAATAAATGCTCTAAATGAAAATATTTGTATTTGGAATTTGGGAGTTATGTTGTCAGTAGTTTATAGAATAAAACAAAAATGTTCATTTTACTCAAACATATACCTATAAATAGCAAAATCAGAGAAACTGATCATTTTGGAGTGGTCTCTGAATTTTTTCCGGAGCTGTATCTGCAAGCAGGATTAGAAGGATTACTTTAAAACTTCTCTTGTGTCATTTTTTGTGAACTGACGACGTGGCCATAAGAAATACTACCTGTCTATCAACTTTGGACTTGTATGTCAAGTGCCACGCCTACCTGTATCCACTAAGTCCGTGAGAAAATTATGTTACAGGTACATTCTTTGGGGAAGGACTGAGAGCAAATATAATATACTCATACTTACATTATAATTATATAAGGGAAAGAAACAGTAAAATATCAGTTATAAAAATACACCCTCCGCTTCAAACTGGTTAAATAAAGAAATGAGCGTGTGTATTTTCCTCACATTGTTTAAATAGTGACACCTGGTGACTAAGATACGTTACCGCAACACTCACTGAATGTTAATATAGTTTTCACCAACAAGGGGCCATGCTATGGGCCAAAAATGAGCAGCTGGGCTTTTAATATAAGAGCACACAATATCATTACACTTCTTCTACATGTTCTACAAGCCAAGTGGAAATATCTTTGAGTATGAGGAAATTTCTTCAGAGATAATCTTTCATATGTCACCTTGACCTCTTTCTCTTTTAATCTTTGCCGCTATACCTTTATTATAATGATTTAACTTCTCTGCAGAGATGTGTGCTCACATTAACCAATTATGGTGTGTTACCCAGAGGTGTGCATTCCCCATCTGAGCAAGTGTTCCAGCACAAGCTAATTTTCAGCCCTCTAAGATTTTCACTGTCCAAATCTTTGTTCTGTGCATCATATAATGTGATGAAAATTCTAAAATGATATGATGCCTTTTCTTAATTAGTTATTTGTCACCATTATTTCAACAGGTATGCATGGGGGTCTAGTGAGTGAACTATGTTGATGTGTTGCGCTTTTACAAAATGTCTCAGCTATAGATATTTAAAAATTTGATTGAATTTATGCATGTTCTTCAAAAGACTTGATAACCTCAGAGTTTGGATGATACAGATCATAAATTTTCTCAAGACCTTTAGAAGCCCAAGGCTTAACCTCCTAATATTCACAAGGTCACTGATGACCTATTTAAGGGTTGGGGTTTGGGTTCAGTGGGGTGGGACGGTGTTGCAGTGGTCAGCACCTTTGCCTCACACCAAGAAGGTCCTGGGTTCAAATCCAGTCTGGGGTCTTTCTGTGTGGAGTTTGCATGTTCTCCCCATGTATGCATGGGTTCTCTCCCACAGTCCAAAGACATGCATGGGGTTAGGTTAACTGGTAACTCTAAACTGACTGAGAGTGTGAATGGTTGTCTGTCTCTCTGTATTAGCCCTGTGACAGATTGGCGACCTGTCCAGTGTGTACCCTGCCTCCAGCCCTGTGACAGGGCTAGAGTGAAATCCCAAAATGTACATGACTTTTGTTGAAATGCAACATCATACCCCACATTAGGCTATATTGTGACAAATATTCTGATTCTTTAAAATTGTTTCTCACATCATACCAAATGTTAATCATATTCATCATATGCTTAACAGTTGACTTACTAGTTGGTCTTTGTCATTTTTTTCACTGTCAGATGATAAACACTTGGTAAGATGGAGTTTCAGACCATAAGATTCCATGTGTGCTCAGTGAGAATATTTAGATTTCTAATTAGATTTTAAAATGGAACATGTGAAATGTAAAAGTATTGGGGAAAAAAGTATAATCGCATGACATTCTGTATTAGAGTGTACCTGCATCTGTAGACCAAAATGTTCACATTGCAAATATACAGCAGACACACAAATGGGTGACAACACAACTTAAAAGGAAACAGAATTATTAAAAATGTCTTAGTGAGGTGTTCAGCCACCACATGCCAGCAGAACAGCTTCATTACACTTTGGCATTGATTGTCCAAGTCTGAACACCGGAGGACTGAGCGCCTTTTTTCCAAAATATATTGTTTTGTGTTTTTGCTGATGGTGTCAGAGAGTGCTGTCTAACACTAAATCTGTATTCAGCTGGGCTGAAATCTGGTGACCGTGAAGACCATAGCACATGATTCATTTCCATACTCATCAAAGTATTCAGTGACCCCTCGTGGACTGTGGGTGGGGGCATTTTCATCCTGGAGACTTCTCCCATCAGAAGAGAACTGTTTCATCCTAAGATAAAGATGATCACTTAGAACTACTTTGTATTGATTTGCTATAACCCCCCTCTCTAAGGGGACTAGTGGACCCAGACAATGCCAGCAAAAAATACCCCCAGGGAGCTAGGGGATAGCCTCCCATAGGGAACAAGGGTTCTAGTTTTTCCTTTAATTTGTCACTCGTCTGTATAGAGCTTGTGAGTCTGTACGTAAGTCGTAACATGATAAAGTTTTTAATGTAGAGATGAGTGAAAATTGTTATCAGTGGGCATCTCTTTAATTTGAATTGATTTTGTGAGTCAGATTGTTGATGTGGTGATATACGGCATTGTGATGTTATTTAGTAGACACAGAAAAATTAAAAGTAGTCATGTGGAGGTCGTATGTGGTTGGTACCACACAGAAGTGTAGAAAAAGAGGAATAAACGCCTGTGGAAGTAATCTAAGTAACTTATTTATGCAACAAGGCCAACATTTGGGGGCCCACGTCATTGGTTTCCACGGTGGGCTGATCCAGCGCGGCTCTTCCGGTGGAGACGTGGCTCTGTACTGCTGCCATATTGACGCTAACTAGCTAACAATCACACAAGTTGAAGTCAGCTGTATATTCGCACCTTGCCATTCAAAGAGGACTCGAAATCACCAAATCAAGAAACACGAGAGACTAAAGACCGTCGTGCCGTAGAGAGAGACCAAAATGGTGAGTGACAGTCGAAAGCGAAGATTATTTTCCTGCCTTTTATCGGGCCTAGCAAGTATCATAACATTGGCTAGTAGCTAAAGCTAGGTATCAGATACCTAGCTTCTCCCCTCTCGAGAACGAAATAAGAGGAATACTTAACGCTGCTTTTTAGTGGTCAGACAGTGCTAATGATATATTCGGTTGTTAAAATCGAGTAAATGAATCGTCAAAGTCTAATTTCATTTGAGTGAGGCGCCTTAACTGTGCAGCCAATGCTGACGTTAACTAGCTGTACAAGCTAGCGCTAGTTGTCTCCTGTCAGTAGCCGGATCCGAGCGAACATTACTTGCTGTCAGATTCTAATAAGTCAGGCAAAACTGGCTCCGGCTCTAAAACACATGGTTACCATACATGTGGCTGTGTTATTATGGTTAACCAGCGGCGACGACTTCGTTAACCACAGTTGCTGCTCGTCTACATCAAGTTGACATCGGTGCGATCGGGTCTTCCATTTCTATTGTCAACGTGGAATGAATGCAGTTCCTCCATTCAATTAGCACAGCGAAATAAAGCGTCCGTTTATGTCAACCTTGCTTATACAGATTGTATTAAATTACTCTTACAATCTTATGTAGGATCATTTTTGCACAATGTTGCACATTCTCAATAGCTGTCGTTGTCCTCATTGGCCTTACCAAGGACCAGGTCAAAAATGTTGGCGATTTTTAAGGTGGTTTTGCTTCATTGCAGGAACAAACACATATTCTAACCAAGACTTAACCTGTTTTGGATCGCTTCACATGACTGCCAAATTCGGCACACATGGTGTATCTGCTGCTGCACTCATTTGCTTGCTACTGTTACAGTGTTCTTGCATCAATTCTTAAGCTAATAGGAGATTTTGAGAAGTGTGAGTAAATATAAAGTGAATTGCTCGCTGCATAGGCAGAATATGATGAAGTCTGTTGAGTTGTTCAAGGCTTTAAACTGTGCCAGCCTTACAGTAAGATGTGCTCACCTCAGAGAGAGGCAAAGATAAGGGAATTCTAGCTAGCTGATGTACTTCTAGTAACATCCTCAAAGAACCTACAAATGTGTTATAATCAGGGACGCACCCATATGTCAGCTGAATATTGGTATCGGCCTTCTTGTCTGATACTATTTATCTGCTGACTATTGGTATCAGCTGATATTGACCTTATTGAGTGTAGGCCGATAGTCATCTGTTGTTTCGTGTCGATTTTGCATTGGATACGTGTGAAGATCTGAAGCACTATAAAATAGTTATGTTTTTTTTTTGGTTTTTTTTATAGTGAAGAAAAAAAATAACAAAGAGGAAAATGGTGATTTTTGGCATCAGTTTTCTGCCAAATTGTTATTAAAAATATGGGTATTGTCCCAGAATTTCACAATTGGTGCATTCCTAGTACTGATATTTCAGGTCTGTAGGAACTAAAACAGTCAGGTTTCTCTCCACCCCTCAGGTGCTGTTGGCAGCGGCGGTGTGCACCAAGGCCGGCAAGGCCATTGTATCGCGGCAGTTTGTGGAAATGACCCGGACACGAATTGAGGGTCTCCTAGCTGCGTTTCCTAAACTGATGAACACCGGCAAGCAGCACACCTTTGTGGAAACAGACAGCGTTCGTTATGTGTACCAGCCGCTGGAGAAGCTCTACATGGTCCTCATCACCACCAAGAACAGCAACATCCTGGAGGACCTGGAGACACTCAGACTCTTCTCCCGTGTGGTAAGCACACACGAGCCTGCTTAGATGAAAGTCGGCATACAAAGAGCCCTTAAATAAATGGTTGCATGATCAGGAAGTGGCCGGGGTAGTCTGGCACAATACATGCCACGGTAACATTTCTATTTAATATTTTACACAGTCTCTAACAAGGAAGAATAAATGTAGCGACACACATCACTATAAAAACCTGTACTTTTTGAATCCTACAGTCACTAGATTCATGATGTCTCCCTTTGAACACTTCTATCATGCCTGAGGTAACCTCCACTGGCACAGTGCATATTAGTGCCACATCCATGGTGCATTGGATTCCAGATGCCTAACTCCATATATTTGAAATGTAATGCTGTTAAAGGTTTTTTTTTTTTTTCTTTTCACCTCTTTAATCTTTTTTTTTTTTTTTCAGGCAGGCTGTTTTTAATGCTTACAAGTTAAACAGTAGAAGGAGAAACAGACTCTCAAGGCCATGTCCAATGCTTCAGATCACTCTTACATTCCATGATGAAACTGACATTGTGAGTCTGGATTGTACTCACTTTTGGACCACAGACAGTATAAAAGATGAATGTAGCTACCGTGACACCAGGTGTGACGAGCGAGGGGTGGCTCTCATCGTGAAACCACATTCTCATTAATAGCTAATGATCATACCCTGAATAATCCTCCTTTTTGACACTTAGAATTTACAAAATGGGCTTAGTATTTTATTCAGCATGACCAAAAATGAGCCCATAAACTCATCAGGAAAGTGTTCACTGAGGTCTGACAGCTGAAACATGAGGTGAAGTGATGCCTTTTGTTACCAGCCTTGAGGGAACATGGCCTTGGCAGTGACCTATGCGTGACGTAGTCCTGGTGTTTTAAGAAGGTGATGGGCTGTAGTGTGAGAAGAAATGCTACCAGCATTTAGCAGCAGCTACTCTGAAGTTCATGCTAGCAAGAGTGATGAAGTCATTTGAATGAACAGTTGAATGTTTCAGTATAATGACTGTTAAAGATATATGACCAACAATTTGTATCACAGTAGTTATTAAGATTCAGGCTTTGTCATCAGTATTATCAATTTTTAAAAATTATATATAAATAATGAATGTCAGCGTTTATGGCGCTCAGTCCTCACCACAAAGCCACCCTCAGCACACAGCATTTTTGCCTGCTGCGCTCGTCACTGTTACTCACCAAATAATGAAACTCAAGGTGCAGAACTTCTGCTGTCAATACTGTAAATAAAGACATAGCAAAAAACCTTGAAGATGATGTCTTTGTAACCTAGCAACAGCAAGCTTTTGAGAAAAGTGCTCTGAAAATGAGTTGCTCGGTGCTTCCAGTGCAGAAAGCGCTGCCTGTGGACACAGGCCTTCACACCATGTTTTGTTATCACTGGTTTTAAACCGTCACTGTGGGGCTTGTTCATTTGGAATTCATCTCCCAAAATTTGCAGCACAAATGACTCCATCTCTAGGAAAGAAAAACAACTGTTAGTCTTTAATAACACGTTATCTTTGCCTCACCTGGTTCCCTGTTGTTGTGTGTGGAGGAGCTGCCAGCGCGTAGCCAGCAATGACACAAAAACCAAACTCATTTTTAAAAAATGAAAAACACGGGTCTTCCTTTGGTTATTTTGGAGCGCCTCTCTCTTTTCTTCATCCTCCATCTGTCCTTACTGTTCTCGAATGTAGCACAGAGCCCCTCCCAGCTGTTAACACACCACTGGGCTAGCTAGTATAACCCATCATGTCATGCCATGTAAACATGCTACAAATGGGTCATGTTTCACAAATTGTTGTGTGCCATAATGTTTGCCCTGTTGAAGAGAGTTGGTTGTGGATTATTAATTGTTGTCATAGATACATTTTTGTGTCATATGATTAGAACTGTGAGTGCACAGTAAATACAGATCCCCTCTCAGTGTATTCCACAGTGCTCCTGGCTTTGATTAATAATATAATGCATTTTTAACCACAACCAGTGGGTATTGATCATGCACCAGTATAGCAGTATTTGAAAAATTTATGTCACATATGAAATTAAAACTGGTACTGACCAAGAACTAACGGCAACATTCCTGCAGTAAATCCACTGTCAACACATGGATCTTTGTGCTGGTTTGTCCAAATAGTAAAGGCCACCAGCTAATGTGTCAGGCTACAGTAAAGTCACAGCAGCATTTTGAACTTTAAAAACCTTAAAAGTTGAATTTAACTCTGTGATCAAAAACTATCAAATCATTGAACAAGAAACAAGCAAAGTACTTGAAAAAGGTAAACGGCATAGAAAGATGTCAGTTTTTCATTGCAGGCAATGCTGTGAATTCATTTTATGCTTTTGTTTTATTCATTCACATGTTGACAGTGATATAGAAATGGGGCAGAAGAGCTTTATTTGAACAGAATACATGTGTGCTGCCTGTACACATGTGCCTTATTACTCCAACTAATCTATATGGAAACAGTACTGTATGTCATCCCCCTGCAAGTAGGTGAAATGAACATTAACTTCCAGAAATAATCGGAAAATAAACAGTGTCAGTGAAGTTTGGCAGCAAGATCTAGGCTACAGTGATGTTAGTGTGTGTTTATTCAGAGTCAGAGACAGTGGCATCAGTGTGGTTTTTACCAGTCAAGCTTTCACAGCCCTTTACCAATGCAGACAGCACCAATGTTTTAATGTTTGCTCTGATTCATTTTTCCAGCATTAATCTCTCCTCCCTACTACTCCAGATCCCAGAGTACTGTCGCGTGCTGGAGGAGAGTGAAATATCGGAGCACTGTTTTGACCTGATCTTTGCCTTCGATGAGATTGTGGCACTGGGTTACAGAGAAAACGTCAACTTGGCTCAGATCCGCACCTTCACAGAGATGGACTCCCACGAGGAGAAGGTGTTCCGTGCCGTCAGAGAGGTGAGATCACACAGCTGAGTCTGCCTGCCTTATTGGATCCCTGTGGGAAAATTAAGTAATTTCAACAACTTAAAAGAAGCAAAGGGAAACTTATATGAGGGAACATTTGCACAGCAATATTTTTTTTAATTTTTTGAATGAAAGAAACCACAACAATTGGAGCATGATGATGATTTGCAAAGTTTTACCAAGGGAAGGAGATAAATGCATGACAATATGAGCTGTACACACTATTTACAAGGTAAGCCAAGTGTACATTAAAATCACGTGGCTGACAACACAACTGCATTGCTGTTAATTAAAATCTAACAGTGAATCTAACACTTAATCTGTAGATATGCTAAAATATATTTTTCCTCCTACAAAGTAATTGTCAGAAAATGTAATGTGATTGTACTAGTATTGAGCACACTGTTCCGGTATGTAGAGCACTGTTCAATGTTGTTTTGAAAACCTTACAGACCCAGGAGCGTGAGGCCAAGGCAGAGATGAGGAGAAAGGCCAAAGAGCTGCAGCAGGCCCGTAGGGACGCTGAGCGCTCGGGGAAGAAGGTGCCAGCCTTTGGCGGTTTCGGGAGTGCCGGCATGACCAGCATGTCCTCAGGGTCCATCATCACAGACACTATCGTTGAGCCAGAGAAACCCAAGATCACACCAGCTCAAGTCAGGTACAGCTCAAGATTGGATTTGAACATTTTGTTCCCATTGCACAAACATTGTACTTGTGAAATAAGCTGCGTTGTGCTTGCTTTTTTCTGTCAGACCAAGTGGACCCAGTAAGGCTCTGAAACTGGGCGCTAAAGGGAAGGAGGTGGACAACTTTGTTGACAAGCTCAAGTCCGAGGGTGAAACCATCATGCCCACCACAGGGAAGAGAGGCTCTGATGTTTCCAAAGTTCTGCCACCACCAGTCAACGTGGAGAGGTACACGCTCGTCATTCAATACTGTTTATTCCTGTAGAACTGGCAGTTTTTATTAGACTGTTGGTGCCTGTTTCCACCGGCCGTATATGAGTGCAATAACTCCTCAGTAACTGAACTATGACCAGGACACTCATAAAATAAATAAATACATCTAATATTAAATAGATGTATTTATTTAATATTTTTACTTTGTGGAAATCTGATATTTTTACTTTAAATATGATAAGCAAAGGCATCAAGAATGCTTCCCAGTTAAATAAAACAACACTGTAAAATGAAGGATGACGTCATTACAGGTTGAAGTTGGCATCATTGTGCCCTAACATAGTTTTAAAACAGGTTACATCTACCTTTATTAATCCCCTGCTTTAATGCACCACCCAGCGAGCACACTGAGTTACACAAAACAGACACACCCACAGTGTGACAGGTGCATGTTGGGTCTGGCTAACAGGCTAAATTCATAAAACTTCTCTCAGTGGATCCTAAAACTGTGATAACTGGGGACCTTGGTGGAAAAATCATGGAGCTGAGCATAATGATATAATGGATATAATAACAATATTAATATTAAATAATTAATAATAGTGTTTAAAGCAGTAATCCCTGATATGGCTGTGATGCACCTCATTCAACTCGTACAACATTTACACAAAGTACAATTAACTGACCTGTTTTTTGGATTTATGTAAGTAGAGTTCATTGGAGAAGAGTAACTAAATACATTTTCTCAAGTGCTGTACTTAAGTATAACTCCAAGGTACTTGTTTACTTATTTCTGCTACTTCATTATTGCACTACATCTCAGAGGCAAATATTAAATATTAAATATACTTTTTATTTTCCTGCATTTATCAGACAGCTGTAGTTACTTGTGGTATGTAAAGTAAAATGTAAAATATAAAATATGTTTAAAAAAAATTAGATCCACAGTAATACAAGGCCCACATTAATCATCATCAGTCATTAATTATAATCAAATAAAATGTGATTCTGAAATGGGCCATTCTGCACTGGTACAATGAGTACTTTCGTTTTGGTCCTTCAGTTGTATTATTATGGTAATACTTTTATTCTTAAGTAACATTGTCAGAAATGCAGCACTTTTATTCGTAACAAAGTATTTTCTACAGTGTAGTAGTACAGCTTTCAAACATGCTGGTTGCATGTGAAGCACTTACACAGGGAAGAGAAAGAAAAACATGACGTGTGTTCTCCCTCTCGCTCCTTCGTCCTCTCTCTTCTTTTTCCGTTTCTGACACTCTTTTTCTTCAGGGCCTCTGTGCTCACTCTCCTGTGTGTGTGTGTGTGTGTGTGTGTGTGTGTGTGTCTGTCTGCTTTTCCTGAGCCCCACCGTGCCTAGAGTCAAACATTCTGATTAAAAGAGTGCAATAAAACGTAGTTGTTTATCATAAAAATTTTATTTTCTCATTGTCTTCTAATCTTAAAGAGCTTTACTTGCGTATTAAAATCATTCAAATGTTCTGCCAGAGAAAAATGTCCCCAGACTCCCCCTTACAGATTTTAGTTTCAGGTCTTGTCAGCTTTTTCACTGCCCAAAAGTTTGCAGGTGTGAATAATGTGACTGTAATCTAATACTCCTACAGCTCACAGAAAATGGTTCAACAGTACCTGCTTTTAGCTGTATTCCACATTTATCACAAAGCGGTGATAGATGATGCAAATTGATTGGAATGATGAAGTCTTTATGTTTTATTAATGATGAAAATGAGATATTGGTCTGACAGAACAGGGAGGAGATTTTCTGTAATTTTTCACTGGTTTAACTTCAACTTCACACTAAGATTACTCTGTCACAGTATTACCTTAGTGTTGCTTCATTACTGAAAGTGTGTGTGGGTGTGTTTGCTCTGCAGTGTACATCTGCGTGTGGAGGAGAAGATCACACTGACCTGCGGCCGTGACGGCGGCCTACAGAACATGGAGGTGCTGGGCATGGTGACGCTGCGAGTCACCGACGACAAATACGGACGCATCCGCCTCATTATCAACAACAATGACAGCAAAGGATTGCAACTGCAGGTTGGTTTATCACATGCACATCTGCTGGAAACAGTGGTATGTGTATGTTATGTTAAACTAAAATTTGTTTGAAAATGAAGAGGGTTTGTTACAGTAATGTACATAAATCAGTTTGATTAACATTACATTTTTTAAAACCATAAAATCTTGAAGTATTGTAAATGTGGATTTTAGTTGTCTACCAAAACACTGAAGTCAGTTATATGATGAATATATGCTTAAAGTGCAGACTGTCATCTTTAATTTGAGGGATTGAACAAAAATATGGTGTCAGCTGTTGAGGAATGACAGCTATTTTTATAGAAGGTCCCCTTTTCACAGGGGCTTGAATGTAATTGAACAAACTAAGATAATTATAAAAGAAATGATTTGTTTTTTAAGAAGAATCCCTCAAGTATATTTTGGGTCCAGCTGCCCCGTGAAACACTAACTTTACTTCATTTGGCTGAATGTGAATATGAATTTGAATATTTGGCTGAAAGTGTAGCTCTGTACAGAATTCATCACATGCTGACACCCCCTCCATTATGCAACCTGGAAGGGTGAGATTGTATGGTTTGGATCATGAGCCTTTCCGAGCCTTCTCCATACTTCTTCATCCTGTCATTCAGGTACAGGTTGATCTTTGGCTGCGTCCACACATAAAGGGGTATTTATTTATTTTTTTTAAATGAGGTTTTGTTTTTGTTTTTTTGCTTTTGTTTTGGAAAAATATTTCTTTCAACATGAAAACACAAAAAAACAATGTTAAGTGCTCTGAAGAACAGGTGGTGATATAACCCTAACCATATAGAAATGCTGGCCAATCAGAAGCCTACAAACAATAACATGGCACCACACAGTCTGGCGTCAAAAAAGGGGATAAAGGCATACACCAACGCTGTTTAGGTGTGGACTAAATGGGACAAAAACAAAATACCTGCGTATGTGTGGACAGAGCCTTAGTTTTATTTCCCCCAAGTAATGCTGTTCCAGACCTACTCTGAGAGAGAGCGAGACAGAGACAGAGAGAGACAGACAGACAGATCGATAGATAGATATAAAATAAAATATGTTTTTTGGTAGTATCCGATCTGACCATTTTGTTCTTGAAGCTTTTTTTTAATCCATGAGAAGGATCCTAAGATCATCCACCACTGTCTAGGCCTTTTTATGCAGCTGTACTCATTTGTGTCTTCTTTTTTGTACCATACAATTGATTTAGATGATCTTAACACTCCTGCTCTTGGGTGACTTTTTTTTTTTTTTTTTGGGCAGCTTA